>CAUYRT010084961.1:0-41948 GCA_963574885.1 Lepilemur ruficaudatus
AACAGAAACTTTCAAAAGAAGATAGACTAATGGCCAAGAAGCATATGAAAAAATGCTCAACATCTCTAATCATCAGGGAAATGCAAATCAAAACCACAATGAGATATCACTTAACTCCAGTGAGAATGGCTTTTATCAAAAAGCCCCAAAACAACAAATGTGGAGAGATAGGAAAAGTCATACACTGTTGGTGGGACTGCAAAGTAGTAAAAGATCTATGGAAAGTAATACAAGATACCTCAAAGAACTAAAAGGAGAATGAACTACATTTGATCCAGCAAAACTACTACTGGACATCTACCCAAAGGAAAAAAAGTTCTTCTATAATAAAGACATCTGAACTCAAATGTTTATAGCAGCACAATTTACAATTGCAAAGGTGTGGAATTAACCCAAGTGCCCACCAACCTATGAGTGGATTAATAAAACATGGTATATATGGTAATAAATGTGGAAGGTGGGGAGTTAACTAAGGGTGAATGTGTCAGTGAGTTTAGTAGTTTCTCTTGGAGCACATATGGAGTGCTGCTAAAACCATACCTTTCGTTGCTTGTCCACAGGTGGGAGATTGGGATTGAAGTGGAGATGAGTGAGGCATTGAACAAAGGAGATATTTCTATTACTTCTGCTTTGCTGCCTCCCTCTCCACAGATATTAGTGTAAAGCAAGGAGTTACTTTTCATTGAGTTGTTTATTCCTAAAACAGCTGCATAAGTGAAAGAAAGTTTAATTTTTGGATTGTTCTGAAGAGAGAGATCCTTATTTCTAGGAAACAATATATTTTTGTGGCCAGATCTTGCTGAAAAGTATTATGTTTCTTCAAGTTTACTTGCTAAATTTACATATGTTTAAATGAACACTTCTCACCTCTACCCACCAATCAAGTACCATGAATATTATTTAAAAATTCACTTATTTCATTATATGTTTTTAAAGTATAGTTTTTCATGTAGGTAAATAAACTCAAAATTAGGATTGGACACCAAATTCTCATAGTTTAAATAATTGACAGAAAGAGATATGCAAATGAATAGGACTCAAAATTGGAAAATCTTTCCCTATTTTTTATAATGTCCATTAAACAGAGACTATAAATGCTTTCAAAATGCAAGTATCACTAAATATAATTGGTGCTACATTATAAAAACTTACTCCTGCTAACCTGATGATTCTCCATGACTTCTGTATGGTTATGTAAACGATAATTCATCTTAGACTGGGAAAAAGTTATCTCAAGATTGCTCTAGGGTAAGAATCATATGAAGAAAAGTGCTAGTTTTAAAGAGAAATCAATAATTAAAATTGTTTAAAATTCTAGAATTTTAACTTTCTAAAAGATTTTAAAATTAAAATTCTTTTTATAATTACAAATATTAGTTATTAGGCTGGTATCAAATGCTGTCACTTCTTTCCTTATAAAAATAGATAAGAAGTAGGGCTACTATTTTTGTTCTGGATGGTAAACAATATGGAAATGAGAATTTTGTATGGCTCATCTCCCCTTTATATTCGCTTCATTGACCTTGGCCTCAGCGTTCCCCGATTGGCAAGCCACAGTGCCAGTTCTCTTGTGACGTCATCTTGAGTAAAATGTAATTGATGGACACTTCATAGAAGCTTGAATTTAGTGGAGAACAAATGAATGGCAAACAAAACAAAGAGCAAGGAGAGACCATCAGGCTAGCAAGTGTTACTTAATGTTTCAATTTCTTCCTTTCTCTCATTTGCTAATTCAATATAGGCATTTATTGTCAGTGTCCTCTAACTCCCTGAGTTTTCTTCTTCCTTTTGTGGTGATCCAGCTGCTTCTTACTTCCTTTTATCCTCCAGAGGTTGTGCATGTTGTTTCTACAATGTTTTCTCTTTCTCTTACCTTCATGTATGGTTTTCTTTATATTCTGTGTATTAGTTCTCCTATATAGAGGCCTCTCATACTGAGAATTTGAAAGAGGCATCTTTCCTGTTTGTATTTTGATTAGAAAAACTCTTTAACCATTTCCTAGAACCTCCTACCATCATGGAATGTCTTTTGCACTACTAGATAATAGGCTCAATTTTCTTTTAATATTCTTTATTCAATTATTTCAATTCAGATAGACTTTCTATGTTTCAATTTCCTTGTACTATGTTTAAACATTAAACTAGAAAATGAAATGTATCTGGCCTGCTGCATGAGCTCAATTATATTCCTTTGACATTAATTACCTTTTATGTGTCAAGAAGCACATATTATGTTCAGAATGTGCTTCTTTGAGGTGTCTTTCATAGAGGGTAATTGCAAAATTATAAAATTTAAATGAAGCATAGTCAATTTAAGTACACAATATATGAAGAAAAACAGAAGGGAAACTCATTTATCTCTTTATTGACTACCTCCTGTGGAGATAGATGGATGTTTGTTCTAGTTTTTCGGGTACTTGTATTCCCAGTGCTAGAGATGATGCAGACTATTCATCACTAATTGCCAAATAAATTACATTAAGCAAATATTTACTGAGTGCTTTGTATGTGAGAGATGGAAAATAATAGATAAAAAAGTATTTGTTTAGTCAGGAGATATTTGCTTTATTTGACTAGATCAAATTTCACCATGTGGTGTCATAAAAACAGCCACGTGAGGATTCTATGAATTAGAAGATTCAATATTACACATATGTGAATTTTCCCCCAAGCTAACCTACAGATTTAGTTCAATTCTTGTAAAGGGGTTAAAATATGCTCTTCTGGCATATTGATTCTTTAAGTTAAAGTCACTTAAAAAAAGCAGCTGCAAAAAGATTTGTGTTGTTTCTTAAGAAAAGGTGATGAAATTCCCACTTGAAAGATGCTCTGCCTGTACTGGAAGGGAAGGCAACATCCTTATCCTCAAGGACAAGAAGCCAAGACAGAGAGAATACTGTATAGACCTATTAGAATTTTTTATTTTAAGCCCTGTACATAATTTAGTCATATTTTAACGATTTGCTATTTTTTTTTGTCCAATTCAGTATATAATTGCTTCTTTGGGGTCTTCATTTGTTTCAGGGCTTTTGGTGCCATGTAAAATTTGTATTATACTTTTTTCCCGTTAATCTATGTTATGTCAATTTACTTCTTGGACCTAGCCAGGACCTCAAGAAAATGGAGGTGAAATTTTTCTGCCCTGATAATACTAGTGGGAAATAATATTCAAATGTAAAGATGAAATAAAGTAACTTTCAGAGAAACATAAACTGAGGAGTTTGTTACCAGAAACCTCACTAAGATTAGAGGAATGCTTCAGTAATAAGGGCAATGATAAATGATATCAGACAGAAACCTAGAAGTGCACAAGCGAAAAAAAAAATCAACTGAAAAATTGTGTTAAATATCTCATATTGAACCATATGAAATTGTCATTTATATAGGACAAAATAATAGAGTATTGATAATTTTACTTCAAATTCGACCTAATAAATTAATGTAAACTAGTGACCTATATGTCAAGATACATTGTAATGATTTCTGCAGTTTAACATATACATTAAATGAAAACACATGTCATCAACAACACAAAAAATGAAGGGAGGAAATGGACTTAAAAGTTTTAAGGTTCATGTAGTCTCAGGAAAATGATAGAATCAAAAGTTTTAGGTAGGATTCAATAACTCAAACACAAATATTATATTTAGGATAGGCACCAAATGCAGAATAAAAATGGAATAATATAAAAGAGTAATCAAAAGAAGGGGAAAGAAATAAAATAGACAAATGCAAAATAACAGTTCTTTCATAGTTATCTTTACCAATAAGTGGTACTTAATGATACTCTGCTTTTGTGTAGTGGTAGTGAGGGAGGCATTAAGCTCACCATTAGGATAACATCAAACTATTTTTAGTTACTGAGAATTCCAAAAGGGGAGTAAAGAAAGAAATAAGAAATGTTATTGTCTTATTGTAAAATTTCCAAAGAATGAGGCTGTGTGTTACATGTGAATTCCAAGTTTCAAAATGATTCATGGGATAGAACTAATTGACATAATAAAAATGGATTTAAGAAAAGCTAAAAGCAAGCAACTGAGGATTAAATGTCAGAAGTGTGATTTCTATATCTGAAACAATTACATGGCAAAGACGGGGGGGCAATGAAAAGAAAAATTCTATAACGTGGGACATTCATATGGGTATTAAGCAAAAAGGAGAGCCAGCAAGAGATAAGGAGCTTGAAACAGAAGGTAAATCAACCTACTTGTTTCTTCATTGAGAAACTTTTGATTTAAAAAATGTCCCTAGGACTACAGTGTGGTTAATTAGTTCATTTAAATTCTAGTAAAATCTCATTGACTGCATACACACTCTGTGAACCAATAGCTAGTTTACAGATCCAACTTGGAATAGCAATAGCTTCTAACATATGATATTGGATGCAAAGACTCTCCAAACAAAATTCTGCCTCCTCCATCTCCAGGGAAAGGTGACTTGCCTTAAGAAGAGAATTCTAAAAAAGCCATAAAAACAGATTCTACATTTTTTATGTAATGGAAATTAAAATATCCTGACAAAACACATGATAATCTGTAACAGATATCAGTGCTGACTTCTTAAGGTAACAACTAGACTATATTTCTTAGTCTCCTTGAATCTAAATGACTATGTGATTGGTTTTCACCAAAGCAATGTGTCATTTCTAGGCTGAGCTGCTGAAAGTGGAATTATCTTCTCTAATCTGTATTTTTTTCAATCCAATAGTTAAATGGAGAGGATTCTGAGACTCTTGATGAAGTGAAAGCTGCTCAAATGGAAGAAGCTTGGTTCCAGAGTTACTCTTTAAATTCAAGTCTTTCAGGAGAACCACCTGCTGAGAAATACCACTGTGAGTAGTTGCATGAAGATGAATTAAAAATACATTATATTTTAAAATGCTATGGCACTGAGATATTTTTATTTGTTATGTCATCTAGTGTTACCCTCACTGATAAGCAATGGAATATTTTCCCCTGAGTTCATCTGCATAATAATTATTTCATTCCTTTCCAAAACATTTGTGGGTTTCTTTGCTACTTGGCAAAAGTAAAATAACAATTCTCATGATTATTTAATGGAATGCAAACCAACATAGGTATTTTGGTTGATAGACAGTGATTATACCAAATCTCAGTTCTCAGTGGATTAACAGGAAAATAGAAAGGGGTTAAAATAATAGGTAGCCACAATGAAAGGGAGAACAAAATATCAGCTATCCCAGAAGTTCAGTGAATTTAAATTAGGATTTTTAAATGGTGTCCAGTCAGATATTGGGATGTTAGATCAGGTTACATGAAGTTTGAAAAATGCTTATTTTAAATATTTAGATGCATTTGTAAATCCACAAAATTTGTCCCAAAATGTATACCTACTATCTCTTGACTAAATAATAATTTGACATTAGTTTTTATATATGGCATAAGTATCTATTGTTTATGTCAATCTAGGTTAAGTAGGAATTATTTTGTGTCCTTTTTTTTAAAAAAAAAGTATTATTTTAGCTTTAAAAAAGATAAGTTAATTATTTTTATATTTATATTCTAAACATTATGGCAGAGTAAATTGTAATATGTGCTGGCAACAAGGACTTATAAGAAAGAGGGAAAATATTCAATCATAGCATGACAAAGTATGTATATATTTTGGTTTGTTTAATTGAATTTTACTAATATAAAAGTAATTTTCTTTATTTAATCCCATTTTAATTTTTTAGCAAGGGAAGTAAAAGCTGTTTAAAGTAACTGCTAAACTTACTGGTAAATGAAACTTAGGTATAATTTATAAAATTAGTAGTCCAAATTTGGGAAAACAATATAGTTGGGTACAATACCGTGCAATATACTCCCACAGAAAGTCTTCTAAGCAATTATTTGCTGGTACTAAAGATCCTTAAATTTCAATTAATTCATTATCTTTAACTGGTAATGGTAATGTACAGTCTACTATCTGTAAAATATTTCCTCCCAATTTTCAACTGTGGCTTTTATACACATTTCTAATTAAAATCCTGTTTAATTTTTTACACATCAAGAATTGTTGAAATTTTTAGTGCTCTTAGTGTGCAGAAAATGTATATTTAAATAAATATCTTTCTTGCATCATTTAAATTTGAAGGCGAACTTTAAATTTAACTAAGTCAAACTTTTTACCTAAAAAAAAAATGTTGGTTTTAGGAAGAAGCCTCATAGAGCACACTGTATTTAGGAATTAGTTGATTGATAATTTTCCAATTAAGTTTTTAGAGGTGAAAATATAATTTCAATAACACTATAAGTTATTGCTTACAATAACTATAAAATTCTGATGCCATAACTACAACTTTAATAAAATAAAAATTAAGTTCTTATAAACATAATTTCATTTATTTGAATTAATTTCATGTTTTGAATTTTATTTGCTAGAACAAAATTATGCATATTTTATATAAAATTAAATGTTATAATTTAAAAAACTTTCACTGTTAAAAGTTTAGTTTGTTCTAAAATAGTCTAAAAATCAAGTTACTTGAAACATATGTTTAGATCCAAGACATAATGTGCAAGTTAACATTTCAAACACAAGAAATTAAATTTAAAAAGGTATAGATGCCACTTTTTTAGCTATTACGTAGTTAATTGAATGAAAAGTTTCTGTTTGTGTTTGCTTTTCTTCATTATTTATTTACTTTTTCCCCATGAATGGGGAAGCACCCTACAATGATGGAGCAGAATATAGAATAACAAAAAAAAAATAATGAAACTATTTCTAGAATGGTCCAAATTAAATATATTCCTGTTATATGGCATTTTCCATTTTGTAAACTGGAACACATCTAAAATATTATTTTACAGATTCTATTTTCTTGAAATATATTAATGTTAAAGTACATTCAGGCTTACAATATAACTTTAAATTTACAATCTTTTTATTCTCTTCAATATGGTTTGTATAGATAAAGGCTAAGTGTATAAATGTGCTTAAAATAAAATTATAATCTCTGTGAATTTAGTGGGTTATCAATTTTCTAGCAATTTAAAAGTTAAATTAAAAATATGTTTTCCAAGATTACTATCAGTTGCTTGTTAAGAATCACTATATTTGAAAAGATGGAAAGTGCCATGCTATATATTTGAGAAATATTTTTAGAAGAAACATGAATAAATGGCAATGTGCAGTGTACAGCCAGGGATGGGAAATGCAGACAGAGTTGACATTCGTCTGGTCAAAGTTTCTGAGCTATTTTTACCTGTCTGTTCACCAACATACAAACTTTTCTGAGCCTTTGTTCTCTAGTCTGCCAAGTAAGAAATATGATATATGTGATTTGTAAGATTCCTATCATGATTTATTTCTCCTGGACATAAAATTTTGTCATTCAATATTGTTTTTCTGTCCTATGACAGTCATTCTGCTTTTGGATATAGCAGTGCCTGAATTTATTATTACTATGTAACAAATTTAGTGGCTTAAAGCAACACAATTCCATAGAGCAGTTCTGCAGGTCAGAAGTCTGGGCACGGTTTAACTGGGTTCTCTGCTCTGAGGTCTCTCAAGGCTATGATATAGATAGAGTTGGCCATAAAATGTTTCTCATGAATTGTTTACAACAAGCATTGAACAACTCCATCATAACCTCTTTTTTCTTAATATATAAAGTCAAGTCTGCAAGGATAGATGGTGCCCAAATAATGATTTAAGCACATGTCTGACTAATATTAAATAGAAGTGTAAGTTACCATCAGTATATTTAACCAAGATGATCTTAACTGGACAATCCAGGTGAACACTTTATTTATACCAATAACATAGTCATTCTTCAGGTTTCAATTGAAGGCCAGTATCTCCCTAAATCTCTCCTTGGTCATCATTTATCCCACAGATTTAAGGTGGTATTTGGATGTTGCACTGGCAATTTTCCATTTGCCCCTCCAAGTCCACCTATCCCCTTCTGACTCATGATCTGCTCACCCCTCCCACTTTGCCCAGGAGATGGAAATGTGTAGACTGCTTTAGCAAGACCCTCACCCTCTGTTTTCTTATTGGATTTGATCAGTGGCAGACGTCATCAGCATCAACCAGAGAGTAGTGATATTGGGGAACTCATTCTCCCTTCCTACTAGCCTATAGATGGACACAGATCCTGTCCAGGAGGCCTCTCTTGCAATTACAACTCCTTCTCTTTGGGCAACAGTTAACTATTCCTTCTTCTTTTTCCTCCAATCTGGGCATAGTAATGACAACTGCCTGCTATTTCTGATGTTAGAGCTCTATATCATTTCTCTTTCATTTTCCCTAACATTTTCCAAATATTATAAATATTCTCCTCTCAATTATCCTAGTTGAGGGTGGAATCTGTTTCTTGGTATTCTGAGATAAATATTTTATTACGATCTGGTATTCTTTCTTGCCAAAATACTCCCAAATTTGTTTAGGGTAGCAATGGGTATATGAAATATATGAGACCATGAAACACAATTATAGCCAATGGTACATAACCATATGGTTATTTCAGAGAAAGCAGATTACTTTCCCATTACAGATGACAATCATTTTTTTATTTTCCCTTCCTGCTGCTTTCTGCCTTGTTAGGGAAAGAAGGAGACACACAACCCCAAAACCACATGCATGTGGTGAAAGCCTGGGGACTGAAGGGTAAAAGTGAAAAGATGGAAACAGCCTGGACTCCTAACAACAACTTTGAGCCACTATGCTAGCTTTGAACTTCATGATACAAATAAATCTTACTGTCAGTAGTATTTTTTATTGCCAGTCAGCAGATGAATGTATTCCTTAGGAATATGTCCACCGACTGTGTTTTGCTCATGATCCTTTCCATACAACAATGTCATCAGCAGGTTAAGTTAGGAAATATGTGTTCATGGAACATTTACTTTACTATTTCTCCTGGCCATGGCTGGAGCAGAGGCAGATAAAACAGGTCTGTAGTTCTCAAGAGGTTCTTAAACATGCTAGTTCACTTTAACCCTTTAGTACTGACTCCTCCATTTTTCAATAGAAACACATCAAGATTCATCTCCAGACTTTCTCATAATAAGTTGCAAGAGCTTTCTGCCCTCAGCCTCTACTTTCTAATTATTTTATTTATTTTTATTTTGATTCCATCATCAGGGAATGAGGTAGGAAGCGGAAAATTAATATCATTTAATTAAACTACTTTATTTTGGGACCACTTTACTCTTCAAACTTTTGGTAGCAAGAAAGAAAATCATTGCATCTCCATCTGATTTTTCCTCAATATCAACTTAATGGTCTGTATATTTTGTCCTCAATTTGCTGACTTAACTCATTACATTTCTACAAAATATTCCAGTGGATTTTTCCTGATACATGATTAATATATGCTCTTATTCTCCCTCTGATAAGTATTGCTTGCTTCACATTTGGTCTTAGACATGCTAATAGCTGATCTCCTTACTGAAATTTAGAAAATGAGATAAACAGAAACCAGCTTTTTGAAAAAATTTCAAGGAAACTCTTGTTTCTTTACCCAATGGGTCAGATGAGCATTGAAAGATTTTGATCAGCCATATGCCGTTTAATAGGCTTGGAATAATTAAGCCTGAGAATGTTTTCAACATATTTGGAAAGAAATGAATTTGAGAAATAGCAAGAAGGAAAAATCAAGATGATAGTGGACTAGATTTTAATAACAAATGAAGGAAATGAATTTCATGGTTCATGATGTCTGATAATTAGCCATATTTGACAGAGAAGAATCAGATTTGCTTAGGAAAAATATTTTGAAATTAGAAGACCAGATAATAAGGCAGTATGAGACTTTCTTTTATGAAATGTTTTTCAAATAACATTCATATGATTCTGATTTCTGAGGCTGACCTTTGCTACAGACCATTAGGTTTTCACTATGAGCTACTGAGATAGTAGTAAGATAAAATAACAAACAAAAATTTAATGTGAGAAAATGAAGTGGTCAGCTTGTAAAAATAGGTTACATTTTACTAACGAGAAAGAAAATAAAGACAATTGCTGAAGTGATAAGAAAATGCTAGATAATGTTTTTATAAATTGTTAATTTTCTGTCTCATCTTTATTATGGTAACAATTAAAAGTGAAATTGTAATACCAGTATTTTTGCAATTACTAAATAGTGTCTATGAGATATTTGGTACTTTAGTATTGAGACATGACAGTAATAAAGGGAAACAATACACGTTTTATGCTTTGTGTAATAAAGACTTTTCATGCTTCTTTTAAAAGTTTAATGTTATTCTCATTAACAAAATTAAATGAAACAATTATTTGGGGAATTCTCTGTCACTACTTTTCTCTGGTTTATTTGTACTTATTGAAAAGTTTATGTAAATACAACAATAAAGTACATAACTAAAGTCAACTTCCTTTTCTCTCTAAATTCAGGTTAAGTACCATTTGTTCTATTTTAAAGTCATTTTCAGAGGAGTGTGAAACTAACATCAAATTGCTCCCATTCATGGCTTCTAATTTGTGATTGGCAACAGGCATGTAGATCTTCAGGTGCTGGAAGTGATGCCATGATGGCCCAGAGGGAACCAGACAGGGTTTGGTGATGAGATTATGATGTGCATCCTGAGATATAAGGCATAATCTCAGACCTACGCAAGGGCCAGAGTGGAAATGATTACCTAAATTCACTACACCACTTTCCCTAAACGATGTAAAGCATATGGTGTGCCTGACACGCAGTGGGGTTAACACTCAAATACAGCACACCATTGTAAACAGCAATTAGGGTAGTGGTACTCTATCTTTCTGCCTATGTATTTTTATTGGTAACTCAAAATATGCCCAAGGCGCCGGGCTCGGTGGCTCATGCCTGTAATCCTAGCACTCTGGGAGGCCGAGGCGGGTGGATTGCTCAAGGTCAGGAGTTCGAAACCAGCCTGAGCAAGAGCGAGACCCCGTCTCTACTAAAAATAGAAGGAAATTAATTGGACAACTAAAAATATATGTAAAAAAATTAGCCGGGCATGGTGGCGCATGCCTGTAGTCCCAGCTACTCGGGAGGCTGAGGCAGAAGGATTGCTTGAGCCCAGGAGTTGGAGGTTGCTGTGAGCTAGGCTGATGCCACAGCACTCTACAGCCCGGGCAACAGAGTGAGACTCTTGTCTCAAAAAAAAAAAAAAAAAAAAGTCATGTCTTAGTTTGGGCTGCTCTGTAAGATATTTTTTAAAAACATCTTTTTCTCTTATACAGTCAGCACAACACTTCTGATGACAGATGTGGGGGTCCCTGTCCCCGCCCCCCACCCCCACACACCAAACAATTCTCCCGTACACACCGACTGGGTGTCCTATGATTTAATTCTGACACTGCCTACCTGGAGATAGCATCAGATCCCACAGGTTGAAGGCTGAGTCCCACAAGACTATCTCTAGTTCATATGTCAATCTCAAGTACAGGTTGAGTATTCCCTATCTGAAATGCTGGGGAACAGAAGTGTTCGGGGTTTTGGACTTTTACAGATTTTGGAATATTTGCATATACATGATGAGATATCTTGGATATGGGACCCAGGTCTAAACATGAAATTCATTTATGTTTCATATACACCCAATACAAATAGCCTGAAGGTACTTTTATAAAATATTTTTAGTAAAATATTTTTAATATTTTTCATAAACTATGTGTTGTGTACCTGCATTTTGACTGCAAGCCATCACAGTCAGGTATGGAATTCTCCACGTGTGTGTCATGTTGGCACTCAAAATGTAGATTTTGGATTTCAGATTTTTGGATTGGGGATTTTCAACCTGTAGTAGGTTGTAACCTATACTTCTGACCAACCGGCTATAAATCAGGATTCCCACAACCCCCTTCTTGGGTTCCATTAATTTGCTAGAGCATCTCATAGAACTCTGGGAAACACTTTACTGTGTTACCTATTCATTATAAAGGATATTACAAAGGATACAGATGAACAGTCAGATGGAAGAGATGCACAGGGCAAGGCATGCGGTGAGGGTTGCAAAACTTCCATGCACGTGGAAGACGTGGGAGGGGGCACCCCAAACTCCACCTCCAGCACCTCCATGCTATCTGGAAGCTTTCTGAACCTAGTCCTTTTGGGTTTTATTTTGTTTTGCTTTGCTTTGTTTGGTTTTGTTGAGACAGGATCTCGTTCTGTCATTCTGGCTAGAGTGCAGTGGTGTCATCATAGCTCACTGCAGCCTCAAACTCCTGGGCTTAAATGATCCTCCTGCCTCAGCCTGGAGTAGGTGGGACTACAGGTGTGCACCACCATGCCCCACTAATTTCTGCTAGTCTTTCTATTTTTAATAGAGATGGGGTCTTGCTCTTGCTCAGGCTGGTCTGGAACTCTTGGCCTCAAGCAATCCTGCCTCGGCCTCCCAGAGTGCTAGGATTACAGTCTTGAGCCACTTCACCTAACCGCTTTGGGGTTTTTATAGAAGCTTTATTATGTTGGCATGATAGATTATATTATTAGCCACTGGTAATCAATTCAACCTTCAGCCTCTCTTCCTTACCCAGAGATTAGGTAGTCAGACTGAAGTTCCAACCCTCTAATCATTTGCTTGGTTCTCCTGGCAACCAGTCTGCCATCCCGATACTAATCAGGAGCCTCAGCCACCAGGTATCTCATTAGCATACAAAAAGAAACTTATCACTTTGGAGATTCCAAGGATTTTAGGAGCTGTATGCCAAGAACCAGAGGCAGAGACCAAATATGTATTTCTTATTATATTACACTATCACAGCTACTATAACAAAAATACCATAGACTGGGTGTCTTAAACAATAGACATTTATATCTCACAGTTCTGGAGGCTAGGAAGTCAAGATGAAGATGCCAACAGATCCAGTATCTACTGAGGGCTTCCTTCCTGGCTTGTGGACAGCTGTCTCACATGTGTCCTCATGTGACCCAGAGAGAGATCATCTCTCTGGTGTCTCTTATAAAGGCACTAATCCCATTCATGAGGGCCCTCATGACCTAATTAGCTCCCAAAAGCTCCTTGTCCAAATACCATCACATTGAAGATTAGGCTTCAAGACAGGAATTTTGAAGGAACACAAACTATCAGTCTTTAACATGTCTCCCAACTTTCATTTTGAAATATGCAAGGCAAAGATCTCCCTATGATCATCCAACTCTGGCTGGTAAATTCTCAAGAGTTTGTTAAACTACAATGGATAAATATGGTTCTTCCAAAATTGCTAGGTTGAATATTTTTAACTTGAACTCAGCAGCTCTTCTTAGATTTTTTTAACCTCCTAGAAGCAGGTTAATTTCTTTCAGTACAGTGGTTTGCTTGGAGCCTTGTAGATCTGCAACTTGGAGGAAGTTTTTGGTGATGTTTGCTGATCTAATATGTAAAGATGACAGCAATAAACAAAGCTTAGAATTTGGAGCAGCATAAACTAAGAAGGAGGCAGGGCTAAGTAGTAAAGTAATATAATATCAGCTTTTTCCTTAGGTCCTTTCTCTTCTTTGAATCTCAGGATTGGGAAAGAATGAGAATATTATGTAGAAATCCCCAAACCCTTCCTAGGAGGAAACTAGGACTTAGAGTGCTTAAGTCCATCTGAGGGCGTATGTCTGGGTTAGTGATAAAGCTGGGACAACTACCGAAATCTCCTGGAACATGGTAGTTAGCTTCAAAGGGTTCCCAGTATACGTCATTGGAAAACATTGTGAAGGTTACCACATGCTGCCCTTTTCATCTGTTGGCATTTAGGAAGAAGCCAAATATTTTAAAGATTATTAAAAAATGTTTTATTAATAAGAGGGAAGCAAAGAGAATTTTTGACTCTGTGCTAACAGTCCTGATCATAGCAATAAGGAGTGTTTCTAAGAACCTGTGGGTGATTGTAGCTCATCAGAACGTTATAATATAGAGTAGCCAAAACATCATGGCCCTGCCTATTCATCATTACTCTTAGCAGCAAAATTGTCTCCATTCAGTCCTCACAACCCACATTTAGTGTGGTAGGATTTCTCCTCCATCCTCACTGCAAAGCTGGTTCTAGACCAGCAGTGTGTTTGAGTCAAGAAAATATGGTTAGTCTGCTCAAAGGTGCTTGGTTTCCATTTTCCCCATGATTCGTTTGCTTTGCACCAAACAAGTGCACCATATGTCTAATCCTGATCAGTGAGAGAATGACAGAATAAGATGGCTTTGTATGAGGCCTGGCCATCCACTGGCCAGCTGAGACCTAGGATGCTTGTCTCCTTCAAGAGTATGAGCTGTTCAGTGGCAGTGCTAGGAACACAGCACTTCTGAGCCTGTTGCCTTGTCTGCAGAACAAGGATGATGGTAACACCCCCCCTCCCCAACACATAGACACACACACACACACACTGAGCTATGGTGGGCATCATGTGAGTGCAGTGTGAAAAGTGTTTGTAAGGTATACATAAATGATAAGGTATTGTTTTTAATTTACTGTATTTCCCTTGGGCCTTCATCTTTTTTTAGGGTTTAGTATATACTAGATTTCTAATATTTTTCCATAAGTGCCTCTTTCTCTCCTACAATTAAATTGTACAATTTCGTTTGTCTTAGTAGCGCAGAGAGTGAATTAATTCTGGCTGTACGTGGCAAAGTTAAGAACATTAATTTTCTCAAATATCAAGGGAAATTCGACTTTCTTTACAGGATTGTTTCTATAAATGTAATTGGAAACTTCTGTATCTTTTAGAATGTATTTTAATGTTATGCCATCAGCTAAAAAGCAATATGTAAAAGTTTATGTAATTTTGAGGTGTTGTTCATATTTAAGTCTTTGGAAACATTGTTAAGAATTATGTGTTGAACTCCAGACTCCCATGAAATCATGGGCTCCATAACTAAAAAAGATCTTGAGGAGATCCATTTTATTGTGCTCTGCTGAGCAGAATGCACACAGTAGTAAGTCCAGCTCAACTGCTTGCTTTGTACAGAAATCAGACATTCAGTCAAGAAAGCAAAATGCCTTAATCACTAAGCACTCATAAAAAGGATTATAACTACCTCTGGGAGTCCAAGAATTTAGAACTATTCTCTATTCCCTCCCACATGTGGTTGACTACTACAACACACCAGTACTGGGCTTGTGTATTTTCCCCTTGCTCCTTTTATCATTAAGATCCAAATTTTTCACCCAAGTCATCATGAGTTCCTGACAGGCTCCCGTGGCCACCACCGCCTCCAGCTCTCGGATGTGCAGTGGGCTCCCTTTGTGTCTCATTCTGCTTTCCCTGCAGCCCTTGCACTGTGAGCAGACCAGAATTATATCTCCTCCAGCTGAGGGTCTCTCCTCGGTGATGCTGGTGATGACTGTTAAAACCACTCTCCTTTGTTTCAAATTTTAGGGACACAGCGGGTCAAGAAAGATTCCGAACAATCACGACAGCATACTATAGAGGAGCCATGGTGAGTGTGTTTGAGGGTTTTGTAACTCTTCAGGTGGAAGTAAAACTTGCATATTTATTTGCCAAGATTATAGGATTCAAGCTGGAGTCTAGAACAATGGGGAAAAATACATTTTTTGATGTGAAAACAAAACATTTATAGGGTTTTTTGGTTATGTTTTGTGTTTAATAACTGTATACTTTGCCATTGGTCTTCATAATAATAATCAGGTAATTAGCTTTTCAATGTTCTGGAACTCCTCTGTACATTTAGGCGATTGTATATTCTTTTGATTTTTCCTTTATTAATACCTTACAGTAGTCTTAGCAAACCAAGGCCCTGTGACTAAGTAGTCATCATTCAGCCCTGCCATCGGCATCCCTCATCTCCCACCACTCCCCCAACATCCACTGCTTATGCTCGTCTCTCTGGAGTCTCGTTGACCAGTATTCTGCCAGCTGGCTAGAAAGTAACCGAATGGTCTGTGACACTTTGAGGCTTAGAACCTAGTGAATCTTGACTATCAAGTCCTTGTTTGCTACTTCCTGGCCTTATCTTGGTTATCATAACTTCATTACTTGGTTATTTTCCATCCTAAGAGGCTTCATCTATTCAATGCAATTATATTGATTGTTGGCTCTGGGCAGGTCCTGTGTGGTGCTGTGGGTACGGTGGTGAATAAGGCAGCTTGGAAGCAGGGCTGTGCTGAACCGTGCCTGAAACGCCAGGCCCACACCAGGGCTGTATCTCTGGCTTTTAGGCCGAAGCCAAGCACAGGTTGGAGCCTTACATCATGATGAAACCCAGTATGCTCAGAGAGTCCTTGAAGGTTGAACAATTGAGATTATGAACCTAACCTGGTATATTGTAGGGTACCAGCTACCATCATACTCAACTCATTGCTTAAAAGACTTGTACTCCTGGGAGTGGTGCTAGGGTGACAGAGCTGAAGGGGTGACAGCTGTCCTTTGCCTCCAGGAAGATATAACTCATCCCCACAAGAAGAGTAGGGTTTCCTTTTTAAAGGTATTCCACTAACTATTTTATTTGTATATGTTCACCACACTCCACCCTACAGTACTTTTAAGATTGTGAAAGATCATCATTTTAATAAAGACAGTTGGCAGCTGCTGTCTATTTGCCTAGATTCGAATCAAAGGAAAGAGATTTATTGTATGTGCCAGGAAGACATTTCTTTGTTTGTTTCCCCCAGAAAGGGTTTTAGGGATAAAAAGAACATTATAACAGGGATGATTTGGAATCCTTTACAGGTAATTCTGAGTAGCGGCATCTTAGACACACAAGCCTTTCTATTGATCATTTTTTTTATATTCTGGGAATGATATGTTGGCACCATTTGCACGTTCACTTTCACCAGAGGGTGCACAGGAACACTTAGAATGTGGGACTAAATGTTTCAGTTTCACTTAGATGTCTAGCTCCAATTCATGGTATGAAGGAGGGCATTGGAATGTGTTATTTAATTTAGATTTGAGGATTGTCTGTTTTTATTACTGCTAGTCTTCCTCACATGAGTTCAGATAATTAAAAATTGTTGCTATTCTAGTTAATATTGTTTTCCATTTTGAAGCTAGGGATTTTTGTCTCTTCTGTTCTGCTATATACATTGCCAATGTCTGACACATAGTAAATGCTCAGTAAGTACTTGCTGAAGGGGTAAATCAGAGGAAAATTTCAGATGTAGAAACAGTCTTAGATAAATCGTCAGGAAATCCTGCTCTGCTTGAGTCCTAGATCTCTCACATCATCTATTCCAGTGGGATGTGGGGCCATCCTGTTCTCATTGGGGTGTACCATTTTCAGCAACTGGTGTTATGGCAGGTTTAGTTTGGTTGGTTCAGGTATGCACCACGTCAACAAGCACTGTACTGGAGTCTGCACCGTGGCAGAATTCTTTGGTCTATTTCAGACACTTCAGCAACATTCATAGGCATAGCAGTAATCCTAATGAACAATCAGGCTTTGGGGGAAAAAAAGGACCATATCATTACATTATCAACATTTCTCATAGACCAACACCATCTTCCGAATTCTTAGGAAGCTATTCTTATTGTGGGTACACACTAGATACATAAATGTTTTCTAAAATTCCTTTTTATTATTACTGCTATTTTAATTGATTCATAATAATTGTACATATTTATGAGGTACAGTGTGATATTTTGATATGTGTATACAGTGTGTAATGATCAAATCAGAGTATTAACACATCCATCACCTCAAACATTTATCATTTCTTTGTGTTAAGAAATTCAAAATTCTTTCTTCTAGCTATTTGAAAATATACAGTAAATTGTTGTTAACTTCGGTCATCCTAGAGCACTGTAGAACACTAGAACTTACTCCTTCTATCTAGCTGTACTTATGTATTCATTAACCAGCCTCTGGCTAGGCCTATCTCACTCCTCCCTTTCCAGCCTCTAGTGACCACCATTCTACTCTCTACTTCTATGAGATCCACTTTTTTAGCTTCTACATGAGTGAGAACATGTGGTATTTATCTTTCTGTGCCAGGCTTATTTCACTTAACATAATGTCCTCCAAGCTCATCCACGTTGCCACATATGACAGAATTTTGTTCTTTTTATTGCTAAATAGCAGATATATAAAGTTTTAACTGATATACCTGAATTTGTGTTTCCAACTGATTCATAATATCAGTTGGCTTACAAACATAAGCAATATAGTCAAATGATTTCTACTATTGAAACCAAAAAAAGATATAAATTAATAATAGCTGTCATTTATTGAATCTAAGTTATAGCCTGTGTTCTAGGTTAAGTAGTTTACGAATAATATCTCAGTAGATCCTAGGAAATGATCCAGAATAGAAGGGATATTGTCCTCAGTTTACAAATGAGGAAATGGAAATTAAGAGGAACAAAATAACGTCCCCAGGGTCTTTCAGTTAATACATGTTGGAGCCCAAGCTACACCTGTACTCTTAACACCACACTGTGTTCACACTTTCTGTGCTAACCAAGTGAAGTGAAACTTCATGATGACATGGCATGTAAGTGATCAAGGTTGCTCATACAACCCAAAGGATGGTGGTGCTATGGCAGTTATTTGATCAGTTTTAATAATATAGGCAGCCAAACACTTTTGAATCAAGTATTATTCAGAATGCACTTTGATTTTTTTTATTGTGGTAAAATATACATATAATTTGCCAATGTAACCATTTTTAAGTTGTATAGTTCTCCATTTTGATTTTTTAAAAATAAAATTATTTATAATGAGACAACTATAAAATCTCCTTTAGAATGTTCACTCAAAGTAAAGCATTTGCATTTGAGGCAGGGAGGAGGGAGGATAGAGGAAAATATTGTTTGTTATTTAAACAATATTTTTTTCTGGTTGCAAAAGGGATACAGATAATATAAACATTTTTGAAAATCCTAGGAAATCACCCAAAATCCCACCACTCTGAGAGATACCCTCTGTTAATATTTTATTTCCTGAATTCTTTTGTTTGTATATATGTGTGTTTTATATGTTTTATATTTATTTACATTTATATTTTACATTTACTTACAAAGTTGGAAGCCACACCTTGAAGGACTTTGCCTGCCATACTAAGGAATTTTTAATTTAATTTTGAGTGCAATGGAGAGATACTAAAGGATTTTGAGCAGTGAAGTGATAGCATTGGTACCTCCATGGAAAGTGGATTAGAAGAGGTTAAGACAATATTTGATAGCACAAGGAAGTGACTATAATCAACAATAAGTTAGGGTATACTTTAAAATAACTAAAAGAGTGGAATTAGAATGTTCTTAACACAAAGAAATGATAAATGCCCAAGGTTATGGATAACCCCTCTCCCCAAAAAAGATGTTATACTTATTTGAAAAAATAAATAAAAGGTGAATAATTTCACAGCACTCATCTGCTCAATAAATAAGAAGTTAAGAATGAAAGCAGGGAAACCAATTAAAGGTTATGGCAGTAATCCAGGTAAAGAATAATTGATGAAAATCTGAATAAGACCATGTGTGTGTTGAGGGAAGGGCCAGCCAGATTCTGGAAATATTGAGGTTGTTGGGTCTACAGGACTTAGTGAGCAGTTGTCTGCGGAGGGGAAGATAACTCCCACGTGTTTGCCTGGGCTGTCTGGCTAGGTTATATTGCCATTCACCAAAATGATAACACAAGGAAGAAAAGAAGATTCAGAGGAGACAAGACAGTCTCACGTTTTCCTTAGTTGAGTCTGCAGCGACTACAGGGGATATCTAGCAGCCAATGTCCAGACAGTGGTCTCCAAGGGACATCTGGCCTCTACCTACCTATTTGGCCTCATCTTGTGCCCTTCTCCCATTAGATCTGTGTGCCCTTGTCATGTGGACTTTCTTTCACTCAGTCCAGTGGGCTCTGGATCTGCAATGTCAGCAAGATATTTATAATTTTTCTGCTGTTTGCCAGGCACTGTGGGCTTCCCCTCTTCACTCCAGCCCCCAACCTTTGCTTAGTTTGTCTATACTCAGTCCTCAGGCCTTGGCTTTAATGTCATTTTCTCAGGGAAGCCTTCCCTGACCACTTCAGCCTCTCAACCAGATTAGATTACGTCCCTAGGATATGGGCTCAGAACTCCCTGTGCTGCTTCATAGCAATGATCAAAATTGCAATTGATTGTATAGTTATTAGTTCTTTGTCTATTTTCTCTGCTAGCCATCCACAAGAGAAAAGGACCTTGTCTAGCTTGTTCACTGCTGGTTGCACTAGCATAGTATCAAGCACACAGTAGGTACTCACTAAATATTTGTTGAATGGATGGACAGGTGAGTTAGTACAGGAGTGTGGTCTGGAGATATAGATTCTGGAATAGTTAGCGTACAGGTATTAATTGAAACATTTGGAAGGCAAATCTTTGAGAAATCCCAGACATGGAGTCTTTAAAAATATGACAACAATGCCTTTCATTAAACCAGTATGACAAATGCATTATATTTTAAGTGTCTGTGATTTACTTGAAGAGTGACATTTTGATCAGCCTGTACAAAAAATAATTTTAAAGCGGTGTGGTCTCAATCTTAGTAGAGGAGCAAGAAGCAAGACAGTTTCTACTTGGAATAAACAAGTGTACAATGGAAGTGATTACCTCTTACTCTCAATGTTATCTCTGTTTTAACTTAAACACTCTTTCAGCTCCAGTTGGTGCCGATCGTTATCACGTTAGGTCAGGTAGAAAGGGTGTATCACCGTTACAACAATCACTAATTCATTAAAGGTTAACAGTGAAAATGTTAACCGAGTTTTTATTTATTTACATGGTGAGACAATGGAAGAATTTATGTATTGATTTTTGTTTCTCTGTACTCTTCAAATTTATTATGAACCCCTTTGTGAAGACAAAAGAGGATAACAGTAGGTTTCTAGAGGGTAAGCATACACTGACATTACATACTACAACTTTAAATATATACAGTACTAAATAAAGATCTTTTTTTCCCTCTTATAGGGAATTATGCTGGTCTATGACATCACAAATGAAAAATCCTTTGACAATATTAAAAACTGGATAAGAAACATCGAAGAGGTATGCACGGAAAGCAAAGGCTGATACTGGGGCAGAGTCCTGCTGGGTGCCTGTGAAGGGCTCCTGTCCCAGGGGCAGCTGGGCTGTGAGAAGCAGGCATGGGCAGGCTGCGCCCAGCTCTGAGGAGCTCTGTAAAGGCCTGGGTCTCCATTGCTGCCGGCCTGACTACTGTGGGGGGCGGGGGTGGGGGCGGAGTGCGGGGAGGAAGAGGAATTTCACAGAATTTTAAACTCAGGCCAGATCTGGGAAATAATCTCATCTAAGTCCCCATTTTACACACGAGGGAACTAAGGCCAGAAAGAAGTGACTTGCCTGTGCTCATACAGCCTTTAAAAAAGAGAGCCAGGATTAAAACATGTGATTCCCAGGCTCCGGCTATTCCGCCATGCTGTTTGACTAGCAAAAATATATTTTTACTCTGGCAACTTTTTGCCCTTCTGACATTTTCTCCATCTTAGATATTTGAAATTTGTTTTAATTCCAGGATAATTGGTATTAAATTTTTTTTTTTATGTCTTTGACATTTCAGACAAAAATCTGACTCTGGAATAATTTTGTACACATTTATATTAACCCACATGAATTTATTTTCTCAATTGTTCAGAATCCAGAATACTTTCTCCATTGGGTCACTCAGTACCAAGGTTTTTTTCCTTCTTTGACCCAAACAAATATTTGGAAGTTTTGTCGTTAGATAACTTTAAGTTTTATTTCTGTTTGTTCATGTGCAGATAATAACATGAGAATGACTGTGGGCCCCCTGGGGAAAGAGGTTTGCACAGGCTTTCCGAAGGCTCTTATGCTGTGACTTTGTCGCTCCTCCCATCCTTAACTTTCTCTGGATCAGGCCCTGTGTGGAGTGAAAGATTATTTGCCTAATTATTAAATTCATGGATGTATTTCTGACAGGTTAGGATTTGTCTATTGAATAACCAATTTTTCTCAGGCTGTTTTGATAGCATATTATTTTCTCCCTGCAGCATGCCTCTTCAGATGTTGAAAGAATGATCTTGGGTAACAAATGTGATATGAATGACAAAAGACAAGTGTCAAAAGAAAGAGGGGAGAAGGTAAATTTGAATTGAATGGATAAAAGTTGGAATTTGCTCACATTAAACATTTGTTATCTTAGTATTTAATTATCAATCTAAGTTTTAAACATATCTCTGCTTAAATCCTTTAAAATTGGATATCAACAACAAAGAGAGGTAATCCATACTTGAATGGTGGGAATTAGTATTCGAGATCCAACTCTGTATACTGTGTGGTCATGACTCATTCCTAAAGAATTTGCTAATGTTTTCTGGGAAATACAAATTGGCCCTTTCTAGGATTCCTGCAGCTTAGACTTCAGGCTGTTTCTTTCAGATTTTTAAAGTTAAAGTAATTCAGTTTCTTTGAAAAGGTTATAGGATAGGTGAAGTTTCAATAGTAATCATTTTCTAACTCATTTTTTTCCCTAAGAACATTTTACTACCTATTAGATTTAGGTCATTATGGATAAGCTATGGGTGTCATTTAGAGATATTTCTCTCTTTTGTGTCCAGTAATGCAAAAGATTTATGTTGTGTACCTTATTACTTCTGTGGCATTTTCTAAATTGACTTCACTTTTTAAGTCTTGGAATTTTGCTTTAGCCTTTTTTTTTTTAATGATATATGCAGAATGTGTTTTGTTTTTCAGTCTGACTGCAAACTTAATTTTAGTGTTGTAAATGAACTAGGGACTCTTCTAGGGGTGGATGGAAATATAGAAGAGTTCACAGTTTGTCTCAGTAGAAATCAAAGCAAGGAGTACTTCAGTATTTAAGTTTTTGTTCTATTATAGACCAATTTATTAAAAGCAATTAAAAGTAGTAGTAGAGTAACTGTTGGAGAATTGTACTTTTGGAGCAGATAAAAGAGGCGAATTAATCCCAAGTTAATTGTAGGGGTGGGACTTTATCTCATAGTTTTTCTCGTAACTATATTAGAGAACTTAAAGTATAATAGAAAAAAAGCGAAGTACTTAAAATTGTGTTATAAATGAGAGTTGTGCCATTTTTCTTCTAAGTAAGTTGAATTAGTAACAAAACAATAGAAGAAGTAACCAAAAACAATAGAAGAAAGCAAAGAAATTTGAGAACCACAGGAGTTCTAAAATAAATAAATACTACCTTTGAAAAATCTAAAAAATATAAATGATTTCTATGTTCAAGCAATTTTCACTGAATTTAAATGTTTCTGTTTGCCTTTCAGCTAGCAATTGACTATGGAATTAAATTCTTGGAGACAAGTGCAAAATCTAGTACAAATGTAGAAGAGGTAAGAAGGAAACATTGGTGACTTGTTATGTGGTGGCACTAGTGCATAGGTGTCTGTGTTCAAGCACCTCTCAAAGCCTTGGTATTTTCTGATCTAGTGAATGCTTTTTGTTGACCCACGTCCACTGTGTGCACTTTGTGCTTCTAACTTTTTTGTGGACTCTGATTGTTAAATTTCTAGCCTCCAGCCTCCACATGGGTTATATTAGATTGCTCAATTAAAATTCACTGAACAGGAGATTAGAAGTTCAGTTTAAGTTCAGTTTTGCCCTTTGTTTGGGAAGCCAGAAATCCTGACTAGCAGACCAGGCAGTGTTCTCTGCTCATCTGTCATCATTCAGGTCATCCTGTCGTAGCCTGTAGCAGAAGCGTTAAATGACTTTCATGTCCGTATTCTCTCAAGAGAGAATTGAACTGCTATTGAACAGATTCCCTTAGTGTACACATTTGAAGTAGATCACACACAATACATTGTACTACAGTGGCATTTAGTAGAAATAAGAAGGTGTGTTTATCAGAGAGTAGCTTTAATAAATTTTCATTAAGCTATTAATGAAAAGCAAATCATCTAAAATCTTCTAAGAATAGGTTTTCTTCACAAGAGCAGAATTGCTGATGATACTTTCTTTTTAAAACAACATATTTTAAACTGACCATAAAAACAATACATGTAATATTCACTTAATAATACTGGTGGTCTCATAAACATTTAATTTCTTAGGCTACTCACTGTTTATCATAACATAATGGCTAAAAATTGAGATTTAAATGACTTTATTAGCCAGTGGACACTGATCAGAACTTTTTGTTTTAAATAACTAATAGTCGCTCTTTCAGGTTGCCTAATGGGTGTTAGGAAACAGGAAGTCTCTACTGATTTATTTACACAAACTTACTTAAGCAGAAAAACACTTTTCTCTGCTTGCCACAAAAGGACTTCACTCCATTAGAAAGAGGGGAGCCCCTTGAGTCAGCTTGAATGGTGGAGGCAGGAGAAAAGCTGGCTCACTGAGGTGGCTCCCATAGGATTGCTTCCACAGAAGGAACCCTGACTCAATGGAGCAGGCTAGCTAAGTCTCCGTTAGTACCTGCACCCTGATCGTAGCTGTGGCTGGGAGAGAGCATTGCGTTAGGGAAGTATAAAGCTGGGGATTGCTGAGCTGCTTACTCTGGCCAGGCATTATACAAATGTTAGCAACTTTTCCAGAGCTTTAAATGAGTGTGGTTAGCCTCATGAAAACTGAGATGGGCTTATTTGGAAACTTAGACTCATAGGTGGCCAGTGTGACAGTGCGACGCTGACAATGAGTAATAATAGTAGTTATCATAGTGTTTCTATTTGATTGGATAGATTGTTTCCTAAACAGTTTTTGGGGATCAAGAGTAGTTGGGAACAAAGAGGCTGACATAACAGTGGGTTTAACAGGGAGACAACTGAAGAAGGTTTAACGGTTCTTGGCTTTGTAGAAACAAAATTAAATGGGTTTAAAAAACATTTGGTTTGAGTCAAAAGACACTGTGGATGAAGTATAACTGACATTAATCAGATTTGTCCTGCTTCCATTGGACTGATTTCCATGGGGGGGAATTTCCTGAGCTCAAGGAACTGTTGTTGGGATATTGGAGTGTGAAGACATGGAAGATTATACACATTCAAGTGTAAGAATGAGAGCAATCTGAAAGAGGAGATCAGAAATAAAAAGTAGATATTTTTGTGAAGACAAATTTTAGAGCTACAGGATAATACATAATCATTCATTCACTCATTAAACAGACATTCAGCATCTCCTAGACCAGACACTGTGCCCTGCTCTGGGGATGTGGGTGGCTTAGACAGAGCCTCTGCCCTGTCCTTAGTGTACTGAGGAAGCTACTCATAACTCAACATGTGTCATAGTAAGAACCTGTGTTAGATATTACATGAAGGAAGTATTTGATTAATGAATAACTGTGTGATAACTTTGGAAAACATTTACAATATAATTGAAAAAGCATGTAACATTCATGTGCATATTATGATTACAATTGTTATTTTCTCAATTTAAAACTTTAGAATAACATATTTATGATGAAATAATGAAAATTCTATGTTTCTATTTTAAAATATATTGTGACTATATAATAATGAAAATTTTTGTTTTACCTGTAGGCATTTTTTACACTTGCACGAGATATAATGACGAAACTCAACAGAAAAATGGTTTGTATCACTTATAATTTTTATTTCCATTATGCTCTTTTTTTTAATTTTGTATTTGATGAAAAGGATAGTCTCAAGTAAAATATATTCACATTAAAATCATTTTTTTCCTGACTCAGGTATTCATTTGGTTGAATGCTGATTCTTATTTCTGTTTGTTTAGGATTCTTATTTCTGAACTACAGCTGTTTCAGTTCTTTCATCTGTCTCTTTAAGTGGTCTTTAATTGAATGTTGATCAGAATAATGAAAATAATAATGGCACAAATTAGATTTTTGCCATAAAATTATCTAGTTCAGTTTCCATGTGACATATTTATATCTATATAATTATGATACTTTTAAGCTGCTAAAGTTTGCTTAAATTTGAAACTATCTCAAGTGATGAATCATTAGGACAACGTTGGAAGTTTGTTTTAACCTGAGTCCTGAATATAACCATATTCCTTATATTACCAACTCTTCTTACCTCTAACAGGATTGTCTATAACAGTATCTTGACATTGTTTCCATCCTTACCTTTGAAACTTTACACTTCATTGGTTATAATTTCTTAGAACTAGAAATAGGAACTTCCTATCTAATATATTATTAACATAAAAAGTGCTGTCCTAAGGACATTTTTCTCTTTTTAATACACCATTTCCAAAGAAAAAGACAACACTGGTGCTTAACTAGTTCCTTTTCTAATAAAATGCTCTAGTGAAATGCACATTTCACTAGAATACATATTTCACATAGTTTGGTTTGCTGTTTTCATTTTTTAGATAATTGAGATCAAACCATGAAACTTTTATTTCCTTGGTAACTTTATCTTCTGTTTTTTTAGAATGACAGCAATTCAGCAGGAGCAGGTGGACCAGTGAAAATAACAGAAAACCGATCAAAGAAGACCAGTTTCTTCCGTTGTTCGTTACTTTGATGAACTCTTTCTGAGAGACTGCAGCACACCTAGAGGGCCCTTTCCTGCTTCTCTGAAAGCACAGGTCACCCAGCCTCAGAATCACATCGCTGGCTGCTGCTGAGAGCACCACTCAACTTAGACCTCTCACCACTGAATGCCACGTGGATTCCAGCCTCATGGAACAGGCTCCTTTTTTCAAACATGGAAGCAATGAAGTGGAGACACTTGCAGGACCTAACTTGTTTTTTCTTTGTTTTATTGCCTTTTGCAGAAGCTGCTATCTTTCTTTTTCACTTTGCACATCAGTGTTAGCCTTCCCTGTTACAGCACAATCTTAGACATATATTTGCACACTTTTGTGTCATGAAATTCTAGACAAATTCGTACATTTGGGGATGTTTAAAAGAGAGCAGAACATTTAGAACAGAGGTTAACAAACTAAAATTAAAAGATATTTGGTTTGATTCTATGGCCAAATGTTGCTGCCTTGGAAGCATTTATTTAAATGCTTTGATTTGTGATTTTCTTAAATAAGAATCATTAAATTTATTTTAAAATTTTATAAAAATGCCCATTTATTCATCAGAGGCCACAATGTCTTTATTTCTTGAGATTGTTAAGAGTTTTGCCTCATTCCTGACCTTTTTGTGAGAGTCTGGGTGGCTGAATGAATCATGTTATAAATTGATTACCTCTGCCTAATCTGTAGAAATTGTATTTGGAAATCATCATAATCTCACTTTTCCTGGGGGTTGTATTTGCTGTTCTTTCTTTCGTTTGACTTATTGTAATTATTCACTTATCTAAAACTAATAACATATTCAAGTGTTGCTATATTTCTATTTGTGAACTTTTTCAGCTGAAATTTTTCATAGGCAGAAAGATGTACCATTTAGGGCTTTATTTCAGCATATAACTGTGGTTCTGTCAGATAAGGGTATGTAATGTATTTTTTCTAAGGTTCACCCCTTAGCTTGCTGGTTTAGTTGTAATACCCAATTCTTACCATAATTCCTGTCTCCAAAAGTTAACAAAAGTTAGATTTAGATTTTAGTTTGCAGAAAGCTTACCTATAGGGAGATTAATTTGTTGATATAAATTTAATAGAGATAGCTCTTGGTATTGGTGAAAATAATGATTTTTGGTTCTGTTTTTATTTGAATACTTTTTTAATGAAAGTAATTAGACCTAGTGCAGCCTCTAGGAAAAGTCTCGCCTTTTCATTAGAGAAAATATGATCAAGGTTTCAGTTTTATAACACCTATTGTTGAGTATGTAGAACCCAGTTCCATCTGTTTAGGTTCATTGTTATAGAACTTAGTCTAGTCATTTGGGCCAAAGCCCACGAAAGCTTAGTTGCCTTTCTCACCGAACACTGGTACTGGTATACCTTTTGTAGATGAAACCATCACATAAAAAAAAAAAAAAAAAAAAAAAACCCACGGTATTTAGTGTTAACTTATGTGCCAAATTCAGATCACTATGTCATTGCTGTTATTCTAGCCTTCAGTGCCATAACACAGAAGGCAATAATACAGAAGTGATTAGGGAAATGAATTCTGTTAATTATTCTTCCTGTTATGCCTAACTTGCTTCACGAAGGCTACTGTCATGCTTGATAGTTAAGAACAGGAGATGGAAGTCTAAATGGATTGCTTGTTACCTACCACAGAGAATTCTGCTTCAAATTAAGATACGTCCTTAGAATGCTTGGACCAGTCAACCTTTACTACTTGTTTGAAAACTTGGAACAATTTAGCAGCTGCAGATATACCAGAGCTATTTTTGATGGATACATCAAACTTACTGTTGACAAATTTTAGCCTCCTTAATAATTTTTATAGTTACCTATAGGCTTAAAAGTCAGCCATTGCTGTCTCAGCATAATCAGTAGTTCCGTGATTGAAACTTGATTGTAAATCTGCTGTCTTCAAGTTAAATACATTCTCAGAAAGAAAAAATAATTTCTTAGAAACATCTTGTTTTCACTAATTTTCTGAAAAAATTCCAAGCAGTTAAGCTTTCTGAATGGTAACAAAGTACTTCCTAAAAGGCAAGTGCTATGACACCATGTATGAATGTAATTCTCTTAGTAATTTACCTCTGACTATTTGGTGTCTTAACACTTTGGTTTATATCTCAGGGGTTGTCTGCAAACCAAAACTGACATATTCTGTGGTTAGCTTTTTACATTTTTTTAACAGAATGCTTTGCTTTTGTTCAATTTCCTCTCTTCTTTTGTCTTATATGGGTTAACAGCTAGTCTCCATGAACTTCCCTTTGAAAGAGCCTGTAAAAAAGTTAGATGAGTCTAAAAGTGCTCTTTGAAGTAGCAGCAAATTGGGAGTATATGCTCTGTTATATAAAAATAAATTGTCCTTGCTATTTTCTTACATTTAGCTTTGCTAAATTGTATATAAATCGAGCTAAGACCATAGGAAATTCACTTTCTGCATGGTAAAATGACCCAATAAATATTCCACTTTGCTTAATAATGTACATATAGTGCATTATTTTTTCTATTTGTAGATGAATTTAGTGACAGATAATTGTCTGTTCCCTGCTGAAACTGAAGAAATCTAGTTTTTTGTGAACATTTTTGTGGTCTTATGGATAAGGTACATGAAGATTTTTGCAGCAGTATTAGTGGTTCAGTGGCTGCACTTTATTATCAATGTGCTAAGTTTTGACAATGATTGGATTAGACCTCTTCAAGTAGATGCTGAGGGTTTCAGTGAAAATGTGCTGTAACTAAGTAGCATGTAAGTCAGTTGATTGTAAAATGTTTCACTGGGAACTTATTTTAGCTATATTTTACTTCAGACAGATTATGATAAAATAATCCACCTGTGCATCAGTTAGGAGGTGCTGCAGGGTTTCTTACTACTTACATAAACATTTTGTGCAGTCTTTGTTATAAATTTTCAGAAGACTATACTCTTTACTTTGAAGGACTATTTTTTAATTATACCTCATTTAGCTAACTATAATAGTATTCTAATACCTGGTAGAAAAACAGTGAGCCAGCCTTTAAGCATCCAACAAAATTTAGATTATATGTTTTGTTTTGAACTGAAGGCATCTTTGAAAAAGATAAGAGATATCTTAGTTTAGAGTAGAACATACATGTCATATCCAGTAGAGTAAAAAGAGTATTATCTCCTTGTCTCCATTAATAAATTTAGCTGTGCAATTTAGATACATTTTTGCAGAAGTTTCTGAGTAAGAGATTATAACTCCATTTTACAGGTTCTGAATGCTGAGAGTCTGTATTAAGGCTTATAAAGTTTTTCCTGTGATAAGTAAGTGATACATTTAAGCAGACATTCTTTTCAAATTCATGACTTAAATTCCTTTACAAATTTAGTTCTTAATCTTTAAAGAAGAGCTTCTAAGCTTAAATTTTTAAAACTGAATTTCAGTATGTTTGGTTTACTTATCTCAAATTTTAAGCACTCATTCCTGTAATCAGGGTTTTTAGAGTTATGTTTTAAACAGAAAAGACATTCCTTTTTCATTTTTGTTATATCCAAAGGGCGGAGGGGTAGGGGTGGGCAGAAAGGAGTGTCTAAAAATGAAATCCCTTGATGTATAGAGGGATCTTGAAGGATAGGATATGCTAATAAAATTTCAAATTCTAGCACAATTTTAGGGTAGAATCAATCTTTCTTTTAGACTAATAAAATTAATGTCATGTTCACTATGAAAAAATCTAAATGAAATGTACAGAAATGAAAATTAGCAAACAATTATTTTAGGGATATCTTCAGATTTTACTTAATTTCTTGAAATGCATGTGCCATATGCAATTGCATTTCTTGTTGCCAAGAACTAATAGAACATCTTATTTCATTTTCTTACCTTTTTTAAAAATGTGAATCATAGTTCATTCCTATGGCCTTACAGATGGGTTTTATTTTGTTTGTTTGTAGCTGAGACTGCAGTTCCTTTAATGCAAAATACCGTAAACTATTTGACAAAAATCATGCCCCTAATGGAGAATATCTAGTTTTTCCATAGAATTATCCTACTGTGTATGTTTAAACATATTTTATTTTTACTCCAATGGCTTAATGTGAAAAGCTCCTGCAGATAAAGTGGACCTGTCATGTGTTTAATCTTGTTTAAGCCAGTTCATTAACTGTGTACTGATACTGATGCTGTGTTTTTTTTTAAAAAAATGGATTTTATTCCAGGTGAACTTTTTTTATTTACAATAATGTTCGTCTAAAATAAAAACATAATGAAAATACTCATGACTCTCTGAAATGGATTGTACATTTTTAAAATGTTTTTGTAAATTTGATAGGTGTATGATTCACACCATGGTAGACTTGAGCTATTTTATAGCAAACTTTATATCTGACCCGGAGTTGTTTAAAGACTTAGAAAAATGGCCAGATGCCTTGTTCATACTTAGTTCAGAATACATTGACGTTATTCTGTTGTAGAACCTGTAGCCTTAAATTGATCATCTTTCCTTCTTAGTCCTTGCAAATTTAGCTTCTGTTGTTTTGTTTTCACTTAGTTTGATGGCACCAGCCCTGTTAATGTTCCTTTACCTACCTTGCTTGTGCATGTTCCCAGTCTCAGCCTTTCCCCTTCATCCCACAACCATTTCAAACCTTCACTCTTCTTAAGCTTCCTATCTCTTTCCTCTCATTCTTCATAGATATTTCATCTCCCATCTCCCCGAGAAAAGCATCAGTCTCAAACCACTCCTCTCCCTCCCTGATCTATAGTTACCATCGTCTTAGCTCCCTCCTCTTGGAAGCAGAGGCATTCTTCCTACTCTAGGCTCGCCCTCTGCCTCTTCTCTGGATTTGTCCTCCCACCCTAGGCCGCTTTTCCGGGATCTCACAGCTCTTTCCCTCACACCTTCAGACTCTTCCCCTGCCTTGGCCGTTTTCCTGCAGCAGCTGGCATCCTCAGCCCTCCCACCCTGTTGCCTTGTGTCCCTGTCCCTCTCTTACCTGCTGCTCTTTCTCCTCTTCCTCTTACAGTTAAGCTTTTCTCAAGAGTTGCCTACTGTTACTATCTTAACTTTTCCACTTTCCATTTATTCTTTAACCTACCCCAGTTTGGCTCTCACCCCCACCACTTTCGCTGACTTTGTGCTTACAATGACCTAGTTGCTAAAGTAGCGGACAATCTTTGGTCCTTATCTTAGCTACCTTCTTGGCAGCATTTGACCAGTGTGTCTCTCCCCATCCAGAAATGTTCTCTTCCCTCGGCTTCTGGTGACACTATCCTCCTTATTCCCACTTTTCCAGGATAATTTCATCCCTTTTCATGTCTCTTTAAATGCTCATAACTTCTGTGGAAAGGCTGAATAATTGTCCCCTGCCCAAGGATGTCCATGTCCTAATCCCCAAAACCTGTGTTACTTTATATGGTGAAAGAGACTTTGCAGATGAGATCAAGGATCATGAGATGAGAGATTATCCTGCATGATCCGGGTGGACCCAGTGTAATCCCAGGGTCCCTCTTATGAGTCAGAAGAAAGCCACGTGGTGATGGGAGCAGAGGGAGAAAAGGTGATGTGATGCAGGGCTGTGGGCCAAGGAACGTGGCAGGCTCTAGAATCTGGAAAAAGGAAGGAGAAGGATTTTCCTCTAAACCTCCAGACAGAACCACTCTGCCCTGATACCTTGATTTTACCTAGGAAGACTCATTTTATACTTATGGCCTCCATATAAAAGAACAAATTTGTGCTACTTCAATCCACAAAGTTTGTGGTAATTTGTCACGGCAGCAATAGGAAGCTAATACAGTTTTCAAATGTGTATCTCTGGCCCCACCCTCTCTCCAGAGGGCCAGACTTAAAAGTTCGTCTGCCTATTGGACATCTTCCCTTGGATCTGCTAGAAGTACATCAAACGCAGCATGTCTGAAACTCAAACTCAGCTCTATCTTTCCCACCTCCCCAGCAAACCCCAATCCCAGTGGGGAATCCTGTTCTTTCTCCATCGTAATAAATAGCACCATCATCTAGATCCCCAGTTTGTCAGCCTCCAAATCTTACAGGTCCTGCCTCCTCACTGTCTTTCTAATCTATCCACGCGACCATTATCACTGCCTCTGTCTTTGTGGAGGCCTCCTCCGCTTTTGTCCAGATCACTGTAACCTCTCCTACCCAGTCTCCCAGTCTCTAATCTTATTTTCCTCCAGTCCAATTTTCACAGTGCAGACATTTTTCTAACTTGAATCTTATCCTGTCACTGCTAGATATAATGCTTTAGTGGTACTTCATAACCCTGGGATAAAACCTCAACTCGTGTGCGTGGCAAACAAAGTCCTTGGCCATCCCTGCATTTCTCTCTCCTGTCACGCCCTTTCTTTGAACCTTGCCAGTCATTGCAGTTCCCCAGACACATCGTGCTTTTCCATTCCTTTGTGTATGTCGCTCCTCTGCTGCCTTCCTACCTCTTTGCCTGGCTCGCTTCCACTTACCTTTCAAGACTCACAGTAAGGCTTTCTCTGGGAAAATTTTAGCCACGAACCACCCCTGGTTAGAAGCCTCCAGTGTATGCCCAAAGTGTTGCTTACTGCACTGGATTCGAGTTGTCTGTTTACTTTCTTTCCCTACTAGGTAAACTCTAAGCTCCTGAAGGGTGGGAAACACATCTTTAGTTTTTGTATCCACTGTACCCAGCAAGGGGGCTGGCACATAGTAGGTATTTAATAAATGTTGAAAGAATCAGTGAACTTGGATAGTCATAAAAATTAACATGCCACTGAAGAAAGCTATGTGTAATTTAGGAGCTAAGTGTAATTTAGAAGTTTTGTTCTCACTTTACTTTTTAATTTAAAGAAAGACTTCAAGTATTATAAATCCGTAAATGCCTCAGTAAGTGCAGCAATAAAATGAGAAGCTTCATTATCTGGCCTTTATTCTGGTCCTTACCTTATACTATTATTAAATATAGAAGAATTTCTACTTGCTAAGGTGAATCACCCAGAATGCTGTTGAGGTACTGATAAATTGAGTAAACCCTCTTTGCCCCTTCCTGTTTCCTACCCTCAAGATTTAGGTTTTCCAATATTAGTTCCAGGGATATATGAGAATGTCCCATAGCAAGTAAAATAAATAAATAATAAGTTAAATAAATACGTATATTTACCCTTCTAAGATAAAAGCAGTTGGACGATGACACGCAAGAAAAGTAGCAACTGCTATGTGTAAGAAGAGCAACTGCTGAATATCTGTAAGAACTAAGACTTTGTTCCTTAGGAGTAAATACTGTAGTAAATTTTAGAGAAAACAAATATTTAAGGCCAGGAGTGGTGGCTCACGCCTGTAATCTTAGCACTCTGGGAGGCCGAAGCGGGTGGATCGCTCAAGTTCAGGAGTTCGAAACCAACCTGAGCAAGAGCGAGACCCCATCTCTACTAAAAGTAGAAAGTAATTAATTGGTCAACTAAAAATATATAGAAAAAATTAGCCGGGCATGGTGGCACATGGCTGTAGTCCCAGTAACTTGGGAGGCTGAGGCAGAAGGATCACTTGAGCCCAGGAGTTTGAGGTTGCTGTGAGCCAGGCTGATGCCAAGGCACTCTAGCCCGGGCAACAGAGTGAGACTCTGTCTCAAAAAAAAAAAAAGAATTTAATATAGGTAGCTATAGGGGGTCAATAAATTATCAAAAATAACAATATCTCAATTGAGGCAGCTGGATCTAGTACAAAGAGGCATCAGCTACAAATCAAGACTTCCAGGTTGCAGGTTGGTTCTACCATCATTGTAATTTGTCTCTCTGATGTCTAAATCAAGCTATTTCTTTTTATGGTTTGTAAATTTGGAATACAAATAAAATCGACTTCTTGGCATTATGACCACAGATACTTAAAAGAAACTAGGTAGTTAAGTAATATTTTATCTGATTTCTTATGACCCATTTTTTCCCGCTTATGATTTCTTCCTCTTGCATTGCCTTTTTAAAAAAAAATTCAGTAGTGAGTATTGTTTGCTAGCTGAAGCTGAATTAATTCTGAGTATGTAGTTATTTCTAAGTGTTACTTCCTTAAGACTCTCACACTGTACCATCAACAAAACAGTGCTTAATAAAACCTGGGTCTTCAGGCTGATTCCTCCAGGGCAAGTAGCTTCACTCTGTCCTGCAGGATCCCAGCAGGATCAAACTACATCACTTGTTACTAAGGAAACCGGGTTGGGTATTCTGATGGACCCCTCAATCTCATGTCTTCCTCCAGATGGTGTCCTGTCTCCTCCAAAGCTATATTTCTCCTCTTTCCTCTTTTCCTCACCACACATTCATTCGAGAACACTGGCTTTTGCTCCTATGTCTGTTAGGGTCACTAATGACCTCATGGCTAAATCCAGTGGACATATTTCACTAGTAGCTTATTTAACCTCTCAATAGCCCTTCTTTCTGGAATGTTTTCCCCTTGACTTCCACGACATCACATTCCTCCAGTTTTCTCATTGCCCTCCTAGCTGCTCCTTTTCCATTTCCTTTGAGGTTCCTCTTCTCATACCTTAAAGTGCTGGTGTTTTGGCAAAGGCCTGTCCTTGCTTTACTGACTCTCTAGGTGATTCTACCCACTATCAAGGCTACAGGTGTTCAAAAGAGTCTCAATTCTAGGTTTGCAATCCAGGTCCATGCTGATCCTGAATATCCGTTTGCCAGCTGAACAACTCCATTTGGAGTGTTCTCCAGGTTCTCAATCTCAGAGCATCCACAATGGTGCCTGTTATCACGTCTCCTTTCCCATATTCTCTCCTCCTCCTGTCTCCACAGCAACCATTTGAGCCAAAAACCTCTAGAAGTCATCATCCTTGACTTGTCCCTCTCTCTCACTCTACGTAGTTCAGTAGTCACTAAGTCTGTTTGCAGTTTCTGAATCTCTCTTCAGTTTGTCTGCTTCCCACTAATTCCCTGATTCGGGCCATTGTCATCTCATGCTGCAATATGCCAAGGACCTCCTGTCTGGAATCCCATTTTTCATATCTTTACAAAGCAAATCTGATTATGTCACTGGTTACAATGCATGACTTTGGGTAGACTCTGAAATCCATACAACTGCTTGCAAGGCCCTTTGTGATCTGGCCCCTGTTAGCCTTTCTAGTCTTTTCTCTTGTTCGTCTCCTCACACACTCAGGCCATCCTGAACTACTCTCTGCCCCTCAGAGATGCCTTTTCTTTCACTTTGAGGACTTTGCACTCATCCTTCCATCTCTGCCCCACTGCCTAGCTTTGCTAACTCCTAAGCTGAGACCTGAAGAATGAGTAGGTGTTATCTTCTTTAGCAAAACCTCACAAGTTTGGATTGGGTGCCCTTCCCCCTTCTTGTATGTTCCCACAGCATCCTATTCTTGCCTGTCTTGGCCTTTCCCGCTGGAATGTAAGCTCCGTGGAGACAGGAGCACATCTACTTCGCTGGTATATTCCCAATGCCCCACATTGTGCCTTACACTTATATTTTGAATGAATAAATGGTTGAATAAATATAAATCTATCAACACTACCAGAACACAAAGTTCAAGTACATTCACTGAACAATATCCCTAGGCAGTACCTGTGCCCTCCCCCCAACCACCTTTTAGGCAACATCATTTAGTACCTTGTTGTTTTCACGTCTTTGGGGGAAACTAACAGTAAGTTCATAAAGCTTCAGGAGTCAATAGCACCACTACTTAGCCTCAAATTCCTCACTTGTAAACAGGATTGTTGAAATCAGTGTAAAAGTGCTTTGAAACAGCAATGCATTTATATGAATGTAAAATGATATTATTATTCAGTGAAAGCGTGAAGTTTTTCTAGTAAACAACCATGAATACTAAAGTGATTATTTTATTGGTGATTTTGCCAGTTTTCTAGTTGCTTTCCTCTCTTCTATTTGAACAGACATCAGTTTTAAAGATGTCTTCACAGATAGGGAGGCAGACTTATTACATTTCATATGCCTTCCCATTTTTCAACTGGACTTGGAGACCAAAATTGAACAGAAATATGGTCAAAAAATCATGAATGCAAATTCCCCCCAACTTGTAGTTCCACATGTTGAGGGTGGGATAAGGATGTTGTTATACATAATTTATGTATAACATTATGAATAATATTTATTATTCATTACCTTGCCTAATTCCAAAGTATGTGAGGCAGCTTTAACCAAGACACATAGATCTCAGTTAAAATAGGGGTAATCAAATCATTAAAAGGGTAAAAGAAGAAGTCCTATTGTGAAGTCAGGGCAGTAATTATAACTCAAAAACAAATCAGAAGACTAGTTGTTATAACTGAGTATTAAATTTAGCTCCAAGCTTCCTGAGAGTTAACGTAAAGCCTGAATATAATGTTAGCTCTCAATCTGAGGATATGAATTTGTTGGGAGAAACAAAACTTTTTTCTAGTCCTGAACTCAAAAAGTAAAGCATAGATCTATCAGGGATATTGAACAATGATAATGAAACAGTTATTAAGCATTCAGGAAATTTCTTGAATTTTCCTTACTTTGCACCAAGGACACAGTATATTATGCTTCTGTGAAGGCATTTCTGCATGAAGCTGAAAATTGCATTTGATAACTTTGATTCAGGATAAAACCAAAAGAATCTACCTAATATCAAGTCGCTCTATCACCCTGAACTTTTTTCATAATGTGAGTCTTGACAGGTGCTGGGTAAGATATTCAAAATACCATCACTGGTATCTGAAGAAGTATTCTGTGGGAGTAAGTGGAAAGTATGTATCACTGTTTTAAATGGGCAAAGGTGATGTTTTCCTTCAAGAACTAAATACTTGCCATTGTGCTATTTGAAGGCCCATTTTCAGAGGTGAAGTGCAAAACATCTCCCTTCAGGTCCCAACTTTCGTCTACTGGTGGACTGCCAAGAGTTTTATTCATCATGGGTAATAAAGAATGAGTAGGGGTGGCTAACACTTAATATAGCACTTACCTGTGCCAGGCACACTCCTCAAAATAACCCAGGAGTTATTACTATTACCATTCAACGCAGAGAAAAATCGATCTTAAATGTAAATGGTCAGGGAACTTAATCTTCCAGTTTTAATTTTTAAACCTCTCAGAAATTGTTAAATTAATATAAAATAGATGTTTAAGTTCCACTTTTTAAATTATTCATTCATTGAACAGATATTCAGTGAGGTGCTTCCAGGTGCTGAGGAAACAAAGAACAAAGCAAAGCCCTGTCCTCCAGTTTACATTTTAACGGGGAAGACAAATGAGCAAGTTATTAATAAATGGTCTGCCAGAGGATGGAGCAGGGCGATGTTACTATTGCTATAGGGTGGTCGGAGAGTGCCTTCCAAAAACGTTTTTTTTTTTAAGATTTGGGAGAAAAAATTAAAACCAGCTGGCCAAAACACCCCTGAGAAAGACAGCTTCCTCCACCACCATTTGATCATTTTACCACCTCTGGGTAATGCCTGGGTCACTGCTATCCCAGCCCAGATTTTACACGCTGATGGAGCACGAAGTTCCCTCAACTATGCAAATAGAAAAGAATGTTTTTTTTGTTTTTGTTTTTGTTTTGCTTTTTTTGAGGGGAGATGATGGGGGTGAATACAGACCGGGAAAATGTGCTTTTAAAAAGAAGCCTCTATTTAAAAAGGAATCCTTTCTCCGTCCTGCGCTGTTTTTCTTGAGTTGACCTGGAATGTTCTCGTTCTCCGCGCATGCGACTTCAAGGTAGAATGGGGACCTCACCTCCTCTCAGCCACCTCGCGGCTGGCACTGGTGATCCATCGATGTGTACCTGTAACGGTAGGGGCTACGGCTTGGGCTCTAAGGTCGCCAGCGACCCCAGCCTGGGGATCAGGGACCGAGGCACAGCGAAGTCGGTCCCAGACGTCCGGAGGGTCCGAGGGACCTGCAGTTAGGTCCGCGCTCCATGCCCCGCCCCTCGCCTCGGCCCCACCCCTTTCCACGTCGCCGCCCCTCGCCACCGCCCTGCCTCGCGCCGCGCCCCGCCCCGCCCCTCGCCGCGGCCACTTCCCGCCCCGCCCCACGCCCCGCCCCTCGGCGCCGCCCCGCCCCGCCCCTCTTGCGCTGGGAGCGTCTCGCGTCAGCTGCAGGCCCCCGGGCAGGCTTCCGCGGTCGCCATGACGGCGGCCGTGTTCTTCGGCTGCGCCTTCATTGCCTTCGGGCCTGCGCTCGCCCTCTACATCTTCACCATCGCCACCGAGGCGTTGCGCATCATCTTCCTCATCGCCGGGTGAGGCGGCTGCGCCGGGAAACCCGGATGCCGGGGCTCCCCTCCCCCGCCGGAGTACCCGCGACCCCTTGGGTACCCACCAAACGGCTCAACCTTGTTGGGTTTCGGCTGGAGGAGGTTTGAGAGGGGAGAGCGGAGATGTGCTCCCCCGAGGCTCCTCGCCCTCCTCGCTCATACTGTGGGTCAGAGCCCCGCTGTTTGGCTCCTGAGACCTTTTGCCTAGGGTCCATGGGTGGGTTTTAGTGAACCGTGGAGCCGCCAAAGTTGTATGGAAAAATTACGGATAAGTTCATATATACATCCTTCATTTTTCTGGAGAGGGTGTCCCTAATTTCCCTTAGATTCTCAAAGGCATATGTAATCCAAAAAGGGTTAAGAACCGTTAGAGTCTAGGATAGTAGTTCTCTCACTCTGTGCTAATTAGAATTACCTGGGGGCCAGGTGCTTTAAAACATGCTGATGCGCACCCCCCACCCCAGATCAATTTAATCAGAATGTCTAGGAGACATTCGGGCTTCAGTATTTTTTTTGTTTTTTTAAAGCTCCCTTTAGATGATTCAGGTGTGCAGCGAAGGCTGGAAACCTGTGAAAACTGAAGCACTTGACTGTGCATCTCCACCTGGGAGCTTGATAAATACCGAACTCTGGTGGCCAGTGTGGTCATGATCCCTGTTTTCACCTTTCTGGCAGCTCTTACTGAGTGGGATATGCCGCGTCTCCTCTCCCTCCATGAGCCTCTCTTGGCACCATACTAGGCCGGTGATACCGGCTTTTCTGAGCTGCTTCATCTCCCACAACGGTATTGAAAATGCTGCATCGCATTCATTTTTAAAACAATAGAGATTTCAGATAAAGGTTTGTAAAGCTTGCTGTAATCATTAGAGTCTACAGAAGTCTTGTAGGACCCTGGTCTGGAAAACTGATCTAGATCAGAGCAGAGGTTTTCAACCTCTTGATTTTATACCAATCACTCTATTACTAGAGATGTACACATTTTTCTGGAAAAGACACTCATCTTTGCAGATATCTGACCATTAAATCCATAATCTCTGATAGGTTTTAAGGATATGAAAATTGCAATAGTCACAGGGTATATATTTTGTTGTTTTGGCTCATTGATGGTTAAAGCATTGATTAGGAAGAGTAGTAAATAACCAAGTTTCCAGCTAGACAGTCCTTGGCAGATAAGAGTCTGCAGACGCACTTGCAAATAGCAGGGTCACTGAAAAAGTTAATTGTTGGAAAATATCACATTCCTCTTGAACTACATGTTTGTCTCACCAGAGAAAGTGTACGACTGATCCAGAGCATCACTTTATGAGGACTTTTTTTTCCTTATTAAAAAATGAGGAAATCTGTTCCTTCTCGTGCAGGGATTTTTCACTTTTAAGTCATTAATCTTGTATTTATGTTCACTTGTAACTTTTTTCTCCCCAATTTTTCAGAGCTTTCTTCTGGTTGGTGTCTCTACTGTTTTCATCCCTTGTTTGGTTCGTGGCAAGAACCATTGCTGACAACAGAGATGGACCAATACAGAAATATCTGCTGATCTTTGGAGTGTTGGTCTCAGTCTTTATCCAAGAACTGTTCCGGTTTGCATATTATAAACTTTTAAAGTAAGTTAAATGTTTGCATTACCTTTTTTCCCCAGATAGATTTGAGATAGGATTTGGTCATTTGAAACCTAACTATAGTATGGTATTTGAGGGTCCATACCTTCTTACATAGTTCTTAGCAAAGACATTGGTACATTTCCAGCCTGAAATTATTAAGTATTCTTTTAACTTGTGGCCATTTCCTTCCCTCTCCCCCTTACTTCCTTCAAAAAATATTTCTTCAGAATTTATTCAATGCCAGACACTATCCTAGGCACTGGGGATACATTAGTGATTAAAAGAGTCTCTGGCCTTATGTGGGAGGAAACAGACAACAAATGAATGAACAAGAATGAATTAACAGCATATATTAGAAGATAAGTGCCACAGAGCAAAATAAGCTAGGGAAATAGTCATTGAAACAACAAGAGAACCCATTCTAGCTTAGAATTTTTATGTGCTTCTCATTGCCACTACCTAAGTAATTTTTATAGTGATCATGCCTTCCATTATTTTGACTGTAGTAGGGGAACACAGGAGTTCATTTTATGATATTTCCTGTAGTTTCAAATCTATAATAAAAAAATACATTAAAAAAAAAAAAGCCTTGGGTTCCCTTTTTGGACCAGAAAATCGGACCTTCTGTAGGACCCATGAGGACCTCATGTGAAAACACCCATTTGAAATACAGTTTGAACCATATTTTCCTTCAGGTAGTTATTATGTTCCTTTCAAGGCTAAACATTCCCCTTATCTTCACGTGGACCTCAGAAGGCATGGTTATGGCTTCCAAACCTTTCCAAAAGAAAGTCTGTATTTTTTGTCAGTGGACATGCCCCTTTTTGTCAGTGCCTGGTTCCTACCTGTGCTCAGGGTCTAGCACGGTATTCTGCAGTGTGGTCTAAGCAGTGCCCCTGACTGGGCACTGTACCCTTAATAAGTTAGCCTTGGATTGCGCTGGATTTTCCTGTGAGCAACATCATTGGCTCATGTTCATTTTGCATTTTCATGTGATGGTTCTAATTTTGAAAAAAAATGTAATTTCTAATACAGAATTTCACAGTTAAGCACATGGGTTTAATAATCCCTTAGGATTTGTATGTTCTAAAACCTGACTTAACCAGAGTGGCTAAGTGGATATCTGCTGTTCTTCGCTACCTTGTTTCTTCCTGGTTTCCACTTGAAATGGCAACCTTTTCTTGGCACTAACCCTGGCTCCAAAGCACTGTAAACTGAATATCAGTCTGCATTTTTAATGAGGGCAGGAAAGGAGTAGAGTCACATGAGGAAGGAATTACAGCTGTCAGTCTGTAGGCTTTCATGCTAGGAAGTTCAAAGAAGCCTCTTTGGCTTCCGGGAGAAGCCATGTTTACTCCTCTGAAAGGACCTTTGGAAATTCACAGGACAAACCTGTATTGACAGGTGCCTTTGTTTGCATTTGCAGAGTGAGTCTTTGCCAAGCCCTCAGAATATTCAAATTTTCCCAGCAAATTTTAGAAATGTTGAATGTTACATAGTTGTGTTAAAACAAGTTTGAGAGGCCGGGCGCGGTGGCTCACGCCTGTAATCCTAGCACTCTGGGAGGCCGAGGCGGGCGGATCGCTCAAGGTCAGGAGTTCGAAACCAGCCTGAGCAAGAGCGAGACCCCGTCTCTACTATAAATATAAAGAAATTAATTGGCCAACTAAATATATATATATAGAAAAAATTAGCTGGGCATGGTGGCGCATGCCTGTAGTCCCAGCTACTTGGGAGGCTGAGGCAGAAGGATCGCTTCAGCCCAGGAGTTTGAGGTTGCTGTGAGCTAGGCTGATGCCACGGCACTCTAGCCCGGGCAACAGAGTGAGACTCTGTCT
>CAUYRT010084962.1:0-10209 GCA_963574885.1 Lepilemur ruficaudatus
TACAATGGTCAAAACCAGGAAGTTAATATTGATACAACACTATTTTTTTTTTTGAGACAGAGTCTCACTTTGTTGCCCGGGCTAGAGTGCCCTGGCGTCAGCCACCTCTCACAGTAACCTCAAACTCCTGGGCTCAAGCAATCCTTCTGCCTCAGCCTCCCAAGTAGCTGGGACTACAGGCACGCGCCACCATGCCCGGCTCATATTTTCTTTATATTTTTAATTATCCAGCTAATTTCTTTCTATTTTTAGTAGAGACAGGGTCTCGCTCTTGCTCAGGCTGGTCTCAAACTTCTGAGCTCAAACAATCCACCCGCCTCAGCCTCCCAGAGTGCTAGGATTACAGGCGTGAGCCACCACACCCCGCCTTTTGTTTTTTTTTTTGAGACAAGCTCTTTGCTCTGTCTCCCAGGCTGGAGTACAGTGGTGTAATCATAGCTCACTGTAACCTTGAGTTCTGGGCTCAAGCAATCCTGCCTCAGCCTCCTGAGTAGCTGGGACTACAGGCCTGGCCTTGCCACCACATCCAGTTAGGGGTTTTTTTTGATGCCATTATTATTATTATTATTATTATTAGGGAGGAGGTCTTGCTATGTTGCTCAAGATGGTCTTGAACTCCTAGCCTCAAGGAATCCTCCCTCCTGGGTCTCCCAAAATGCTAGGATTACAGGCACAAGCCACCACAGCAAGCCTATATATTAACAAAACTCCATGTTAAACAGTGTAATATAATCTCACCCAAAGCATGATCCATTAAAAAATGACAAGTTGGATTTTATAAAAATTTAAAACTTTTCACTTCGAAAGATAACATTAAGAAAACCAAAAGAAAAGCCATAGACTGGAAAAGTATTTACAAGTCCTAACTCTTTTTTAAGGACATCTATCCTGCTATAAAGAACTCTTACAAATAACAAAGAGACAAATAACCCAAGTATTAATAAAAGGTGGATAACATTTTTAGTAGATATTTCTCCAAAGGATATGTAGGAATGGCCAATAAGAGCGAGAGGAGGCCGGGCGCGGTGGCTCACGCCTGTAATCCTAGCACTCCGGGAGGCCGAGGCGGGTGGATTGCTCAAGGTCAGGAGTTTGAGACCAGCCTGAGCAAGAGCGAGACCCCGTCTCTACTAAAAATAGAAAGAAATTAATTGGCCAACTAAAAATACATACAAAAAATTAGCCGGGCATGGTGGCGCATGCCTGTAGTCCCAGCTACTTGGGAGGCTGAGGCGGGAGGATCGCTTGAGCCCAGGAGTTTGAGGTTGCTGTGAGCTAGGCTGACGCCATGGCACTCTAGCCTGGGCAACAGAGTGAGACTCTGTCTCAAAAAAAAAAAAGGAACGAGAGGAGATGCTTGCCATCACTGACCATGAGAGAATGCAAATGTGATCTCTGGGCACACCCTTAATCCTTTCCCCTAGGACAAACAGGAAATCAGGACATTTCCAAAGCTCCAGTTCCATCCTACCCCACCACCCTCACCACAGCTCTGCCCAGTTCCTCCCAACAGCACAGGGGGTGCTGGAGCCACCTCCGTCTCACCCTACAGGCAAGAATGACCTTTGAGATCACCACTATGGGTGGAGCACAAAGGAGAATCTTGTTTTAAAAGCATTTTGGTGCTCACTGGGGGGGGAGGGTCTTCAGGTCTACATTTCTGTCTTGAAATGTGGTAAATATGTCTCTGAAATCTGGCAAAGGCAGGGAAATATCCCCTCAAGCGGTAATAACTATTACGAGTTTGCTTAAATGTATTATAGGACAGCCAAGGCTTTTCACACTGCAGGTCGAAAAATCAACGCAGTGAGTTACAACCAGCATTAAAATAAGTGAAATTGGATGGAAATGGAAACAAAATCAGGCCGGGCTCCGTGGCTCACATCTGTAATCTTAGCACTCTGGGATGCCCGGGGGGAGGATCTCTTGAACTCAGGAGTTCAAGACCAGCCTAAGCCCTGAGCAAGAGTGAGACCCTGTCTCTACTATTTATTTTATTTTATTATTTTATTTTATTATTTTATTTTATTTTAATTATTTTATTTATTTTAATTATTTTATTTTTTATTTTATTTTATTTTTTGAGACACAGTCTCACTCTGTTGCCCAGGCTAGAGTGCTGTGGCGTCAGCCTAGCTCACAGCAACCTCAAACTCTTGAGCTCAAGTGATCCTCCTGCCTCAGCCTCCCGGGTAGCTGGGACTACAGGCACGCGCCACCATGCCCGGCTAATTTTTTCTATATATTTTTAGTTGGCCAATTAATTTCTTTCTATTTTTAGTAGAGATGGAGTCTTGCTCTTGCTCAGGCTGGCTTCCAACTCCTGACCTTGAGCGATCCTCCCACCTCAGCCTCCCAGAGTGCTAGGATTACAGGCGTGAGCCACCGTGCCCGGCCTTGCCTCTACTAAAAGTAGAAAAAATAAGCCAGGAGAGGTGGTGCGCACTTGCAGTCCCAGCTACTGGGGAGGCTGAGGCAAGAGGATCCCCTGAGCCCAGGAGTTTGAGGTTGCTGTGAGCTAGACTGATGCCAGGCCACTCTAGCCCAGGCAACAAAGCAAGACTCTGTCTCAAGAAAAAATTAAAAAAACATGCCTGTAGTCCCAGCTACTCGGGAGGCTGAGGCAGAAGGATCGCTTGAGCCCCGGAGTCTGAGGTTGCTGTGAGCGAGGCTGACGCCACAGCACTCTAGCCAGGCAACAGAGTGAGACTTTGTCTCAAAAAAGAAAAAGAAAAAATAAAAAAACAAAAACAAAATCAGTGTGTTGCAGGAAGGAAAAAATTAAAAGGCAGCCAGAGTGAGGAAGAGAGGAAGGCAGAGAGAGACAGGTGATTGGTCACAACGTAGAATGTATTTCCTACTGTAGGTTGTGGTCAAAAACATTAAAGGCTATGGACCTAAACATCTCGAAGTTGCCCCCACCCCTTCAGAGCGAAGCAATATTTCTTTGCTTTTCTCTTATCAAAATTGCACAGCTACTCTGAGCAATTTGCAAAATATTGAGCATTTTAAAAACCAGAGAGGAAATCACACCTAGTACTACCACCTGGCCACGGTGGTTACCTGGGCAGTGTCAGGCATTTCCTTGCAAGGTTAAGTAACCTTTGTGCATGGTTTAGCACACTTTGTAAATAGAACTATGGGTCTTGATTTTTTTTTCTTTTTACTAAAATAAAAGTCTTTTTAAAAACTCCAGAGCTTGCTTTATTCTTCAAAAAACAAATTATAAGGCTGGGCACGGCGGCTCACGCCTGTAATCCTAGCATTCTGGGAGGCTAAGGTGGGCGGATCATTTGAGTTCAGGAGTTCGAGACCAGCCTGAGCAACAGCAAGACCCCCCTCTCTACCAAAAACAGAAAAATTCAGCCGGGCATGGTGGTGCCTGCCTGTAGTCCCAGCTACTCAGGAGGCTGAGGCAGGATGATCGCTTGAGCCCAGGAGTCTGAGGTTGCTGTGAGCTAGGCTGACGCCACGGCACTCTAACCTAGACAACACAGTGAGACTCTGTCTCAAAAAAAAAAAAAAAATTATAAAGCTACTAAAGGGTCATTGGGGGCAACACATTAGTTTCTAAAGCACCTGCCCCTTAATGCTACTCCTAGAGGTACTAAAACAACTACAATTAAAATGTGTCATTCAAAAGTCACAAAACTAACATGACTAACATGTAAGAGCAATTGAAATCATTAAATTTCCAAATGATTTTTTTAAGTTTGTAGCATTTACAATTCTGAAGTTATTACAACTTAAAGAACCACTAAGACTTTGGAGATCTATATTTGCCAAGGTCTGGAGTTTTAAATCTTGCAGCAAATGGGTGGGCACAGTGGCGCACCCTTGTAATACCAGCACTTTTGAGAGCTCAAGGCGGGAGGATGGTTAGAGGCCAGTGTTACGGTCCACAGCGCAAGAAAAGACCACAGAGTCCAGTTTGGAATTTAAAATGGTGAGTCTTTCTAGGTGGCCAGCGGCATACTCTCTGGCCTAGTTGAAACTAGGTTCAGAGTGTGGCCCAGAACATCAGTAATACAGAGTTTATATACCCTTCACCACCAGGGAATACGGTAATACATGACTAAAAGCATACATTCTAGGACACTTTGGTAAACAAGTTAAGCAAGCCGCGGTTACAGAAGCTAATAGCATTAGTTAGGACAGAGTCCATTTTTCCATGACCAGAGTCCCATAGCAAAATTTAACAAGTTAATTACTTTGTTTGTTCTCTTTCTTCTGGCACATTCAAACAGCTCAAAGATGGGCCTAAAATGGCAGCCATTTTCAATATGGCCACATTGCTGCTCATAGCCCTTTACAGCCGGGAGTAAGAGACTAGCCTGGACAACATAGGGAAACCCCGTTTCTACAAAAAAATACCCAGGTGTGGTGGTGCAAGATTATAGTCCTAGCTGCTCGGACTTGAGCCCAGGAGTTTGGAGTTCCAAGTTATAGTGAGCTGTGATCTGTGATCCTGCCACTGTACTCTATCTAGTCTGGGCCACAGAGAAGACCCTATCTTCCAAAAAAAATTAAGGAAATCTTGCAACAAGGTCAGCTAGAGGGGTGGAGGGTTGTTAGGGTTGGTTTGGGACACCAGGTTGTCACCACTGCTGCCCAGCACAGGGCACGATACACAAGTGCTCAACAATTGTGAGCCAAACATGAAAAGGAACTCAAGGGTTCTTTCTTTGCAGGTAGGTGATTAAGAATTCTGGAGCCGGGGAAAACATGGCGTTGCTGAGGGGAGTCCGCTGGCTGACCCAGGCGCTGGTCTCCGCCAGCAACCCTTGGGCATGGAGAGGTCTGGGTACGTCGGCTGCGGCGCAAGCTGCCTCGTGGAGCCAGGCTGAGGACGTGAGGGTGCAGGGTGCCTTTTCCGTGATCATGTTACCAGGAGACAGTGTGGGGCCTGAGCTTATGCACACTGTCAAGGAGGTGTTTAAGGCTGCTGCTGTCCCAGTGGAGTTCCAGGAGCATCACCTGAGGAGGTACAGAATATGGCATCTGAGGAGAAGCTGGAGCAGGTGCTGAGTTCCATGAAGGAGAACAAAGTGGCCATCATTGGAAAGATCCACACCCCGATGGAGTATAAGGGGGAACTAGCCTCCTATGACATGCGGCTGAGGCGTACGTTGGATTTATTTGCCAATGTAGTCCATGTGAAGTCACTCCCTGGGTACATGACTCGGCACAACAATCTAGACCTGGTGATCACTCGAGAACAGACGGAAGGGCAGTACAGCTCTCTGGAACATGAGAGTGCAAGGGGTGTGATCGAGTGCTTGAAGATTGTCACACGAGCTAAGTCTCAGCGGATTGCAAAGTTTGCCTTTGATTATGCCACCAAGAATGGGCGGAGCAAGGTCACTGCTGTCCACAAGGCCAACATCATGAAACTGGGGATGGGTTGTTCCTGCAGTGCTGTGAGGAAGTTGCTGAACTCTATCCCAAAATCAAATCTGAGACAATGATCACAGACAACTGCTGCACGCAGCTGGTGCAGAATCCTTACCAGTTTGACGTGCTCGTGATGCCCAATCTCTATGGGAACATTATTGACAATGTGGCTGCTGGCCTCGTTGGGGGAGCTGGTGTGGTCCCGGGTGAGAGCTACAGTGCAGAGTACGCAGTCTTTGAGATGGGTTCCCGGCACCCATTTGCCCAGGCAGTGGGCAGGAATACAGCCAACCCCACGGCCATGCTGCTGTCAGCTTCCAACATGCTGCGACATCTTAACCTTGAGTATAACTCCAGCATGATTCCAGAGGCAGTGAAGAAGGTGATCAAAATTGGCAAGGTGCGGACTCGAGACATGGGCGGCTACAGCACCACAACCAACTTCATCAAGTCTGTCATCGGCCACCTGCACCCCCATGGGAGCTAGAGCCCTTTATTCCTTCCAACCTCACAAGGACCATATTCCACCTATACATTCCTTCAGTAGAGTGGACCAGGGAAGAGATCTCGAACCTCTAGAGAGTGGACCATAGCCATCTTTCTGAGCAGAGCCTAGGTTGTCCTAGGGCTGGCTTCCTTAGGGAACTGCATCTGTCAGGTGGGGGTGTCAGGGGCGGGGGGGCCTAGGCTGCAGGGATGATGACAGTTCTCCGCCACAGGTTCGAACCTCTGACATGGGTGGCTACGCCACTTGCCACGACTTCACTGAGGCTGTCATTGCTGCCCTGCCCCACCCATAAGTCCTGCCCATACCTATGTAAGATGTTCAATAAAACATGTGAATCAAAAAAAAAAAAAAAAGAATTCTGGAGCCAGATTACCCAGGATAAAGTCCCACCAGGCTCCTGCCTGCTCCGAGCTTACCAGCTCACCATTACCGTCTTCATCCCCGTAGACAAAGCGTGTGTCTGCCAAAAGCAGCCCACCATCTTTCAAAACAAGAAGAGTCCTGCTGAGAGAAACTGGTAAGAGAGAGAAAAATTAGCTGGGGGTGGTGGCACCCACCTATAGTTCCAGCTACTCGGGAGGCTGAGGCAGGAGAATAGCTTGGAGCCAGGAGTTTGAGGTTGCAGTGAGCTATGATGAGGCCACTGCACTCTATCCCAAGCAACTAGGCGAGACCCTGTCTCTAAATAAATAATTCTTAAAAGAATATACAAAACGGCCAGAGGCTTACGCCTGTAATTCTAGCACTCTGGGAGGCCGAGGCGGGAGGATCGCTAGAGGTCAGGAGTTTGAGAACAGCCTAAACAAGAGTAAGACCCGTCTCTACTAAAAATACAAAGAAATTAGCTATACAACTAAAACTATATAGAAAAAATTAGCCGGGCATGGTGGCGCATGCCTGTAGTCCCAGCTACTCGGGAGGCTGAGGCAGGAGGATCGCTTGAGCCCAGGAGTTTGAGGTTACTGTGAGCTAGGCTGACACCAAGGCACTCTAGCCTGGGCAACAGACGCTGTCTCAAAAAAATATATATATATATAAAATAATAAATTATTAAGTTATAGACTTGCGATATTCAACACAGAGCCACATATGGCTATTTAAATTTAAATCTTATAAACTTAAAGGTGAAAATTCAGGTCCTCAATTGCAAAAGCCACATTCCAAATGCCAGTTGGTACCCCGTCGGACAGCGGAGATGCAGAACATTTCCATCATCGCGAAAAGTTCCATCAGACAGCCCTATTATAGACAGAAAAATACAGGGACGGAAAGGGAAATAAGAGAAGCTCTGAAAGCTCGCGGGCAGCTCCCGCCCCTCACAAACATGGCGGCGGCGCTGCACACGCTCCTGGGACCCTCCGGTCTCCCGCCCTACAGAAAGATGGCCGCCGCTGCATTCGGTGTGAAGGCGGCAGGAACGGGGCCACGCGGTCCCCAAATCCCACGTGAATCTATGCCCCGCGGAAACGTGGGCGCGCCCACCGACTCTCGCGATAATACAGGCGGTCTCAAGGCTGGCCACGCCTTCCCGACTTACTCCCGGCCCTTGAAATGATGATCTAAGACTCTCGCGAGATAGTGTCCACCGCTGAGCGCCCGTCGGTTTTTCACGGCCAGGGCCGCGTTCGTTAGGGCCGCCTGTCAGTCAGAGCCGCATTCGAGGCCCCGCCCAAAGCCGCGCTATCCCGCCCCTTCCGTCACTTCCTCCCCAGCCCCTGCGCACTGGTAAGGAAACCCGCTCGCCGACTCCACTCTCTTTTTTCCAGGCGGCCGGGAAGATGGCGGACATTCAGGTGAGGGCTGGGCGGGTGGTACTGAGTCTTCGGGTCTCCCCCTCCGGGCTCCAGGGGCGCCTCCGAGGGAGTAGGACCCCGCGCCCCAGTTTGGGGGCTGATTCAAGGGTCCCCGGTTTCCTAGGGATTCACTGGGGCGGAGGGAGCGTGCTTTTGCGTTAATCTAGACTAGCGCTTGTTAAATCCTGGGAGCTCCGCACGTTAATGGAGACTCAGGCGTTTAGCAGTTATCTTCTTAAGATCCAAGGTTTAAGAGGTGATTTTTTTTTTTTTGGTGGTCTCAGGTCTTAAGGATTAATCCTGTGGGAACGTGAGTTGTAAGGGCGAAGCTAGGGAGCTTGTTGTTTCGGTATTTAATTCAAAGTCCTCATGTATTAGATAAGGAGTGAATCCTGAGTGAGTGACCATGTGTCTCGCAGAGTAGTCCTTGCTGCAGGTGTGCAGGGTGTTAGAGGAATGAGTGTGGTTTAAAGGATAAATTTTTCAGGCGGTGCGAGGTGTTCTAGAGCATACAAACTGTAATAACTCCGAGTTCAGAGTAGAGTCTTTAAATTATAGGTAAATTCAGGGTGGTGGTGTCTTAGAGGGTCGTTCTGGGGCACTGGACCTTGGAGGCCACAGTTTTGGGAGTAAATGGTGTGAGTGTGGGATCAGGGAGGATCCGGGAAGGTCTCCAGTCCACGTTGCTGCCTTCTCCAAACTTACCAGCTTCCTCTTCATCCCTGTAGACGGAGCGTGCCTACCAAAAGCAGCCGACCATCTTTCAAAACAAGAAGAGGGTCCTCCTGGGAGAAACTGGCAAGGAAAAGCTGCCTCGGTACTACAAGAACATCGGTCTGGGCTTCAAGACTCCCAAAGAGGTGCTGGGACACTCAGAAGAAAGAATGGGACCACTGTGTCCCTGCACATGTGCCCAAGCAGAGTTTCCCTGCCCACATCTGAGTGGCTGTCCTGGGGACTGCTGGGAGTTGTAGTTTGTTTCCCTGAGGCCACGCCCCCAGTTCTTTTCGGGCACCGGCCTGCCCCAGGGCTCACCCTTTTTCTTATCTCTTCAGGCTATTGAGGGCACCTACATTGACAAGAAATGCCCCTTCACTGGTAACGTCTCCATCCGAGGGCGGATCCTGTCTGGTAAGTGAGGAGTTCTGGGGTTCTGGATGAAGGAAGGGGTGGAGAATGCAAACTCCTGGGTCTAGGGGCACTGGCACATGATGTCTGTTTTCACGATGGTCTTCAGATGCCCACCACAGGCACTGCTGAGGAAGCCACTTGGTAAAACTGATGCCAGAAACCGGGTTTCTTGGGGACCCCACTTAGCAGCTTCTGATTCTCAATATGCCCTGGGTTACCCTGGCTCCCTTTCTCATAGGGCCTGACCCATGATCTGTCCCTTCTCCCCAGGTGTGGTGACCAAGATGAAGATGCAGAGAACCATTGTCATCCGCCGAGACTATCTCCACTATATCCGCAAGTACAATCGCTTTGAGAAGCGCCACAAGAACATGTCTGTGCACCTGTCCCCCTGCTTCAGGTGAGCACAGTGGCCCCTCAGGTAGCCCAGGCCACCCTCTCAGCCTTCATTTTCCAGATCTTGAGGCCAGCTGAAGGAGTAATTGGGGTGGCATTTCTGGCAAGTCGTGGAATCCCAGGGTTTTTATATATCACATGTTCTTCAGAGTCAGCATTCTGCAGTTGAGTATCTTTTATCTGAAAGGCTTGGGAACAGTGTTTCTGATATTTTAGGATTTTTGGAATGTTTGCATATACATAATGAGATATCTTGGGGATGGAACCTAAGTCTAAACATAAAATTCATTTATGGTTTCATGTACATCTTACACATATAGTCTGGAGGTAATTTCATACAATGTGGTTTTTTTCTTTTCAATTTTTCAGTACATTTAGAGATACAAATGGTTTTTGGTTACACTGCAGAATTGTATAATGGTGATGTCTGGGTTTTCAATGTACCCATCACGTGAATAGTGCGTATTGCACCTGACAGGAAGTTTTTCTTCCCTCACCCCATGCTCCCCTCCCCCCTTCTAAGCCTGGAATGTCCATCACACTACTCTATGCCCCTTAAACGATGTTTTTAATAATTTTGTGCATGAAACAGTTTGTGTTCATTGAGCTATCAGAAAGCAAAGCTGTCACGTCACCACTCAAAAACAGTTTCAGAATCTGGATTTTCAGACTAGGGATGCTCAACCTGTAGGAGGCAGAAGTCTTGGGACTGCTAGTTTAGAATATCTTTTTTTTTTTTTTTTTTGAGACAGAGTCTCACTCTTTTGCCCGGGCTAGAGTGAGTGCCGTGGCGTCAGCCTAGCTCACAGCAACCTCAAACTCCTGGGCTCAAGCAATCCTTCTGCGTCAGCCTCCCAAGTGGCTGGGACTACAGGCATGCACCACTATGCCGGCTAATTTTTTCTATATATTTTTAGTTGTCCAATTAATTTCTTTCTATTTTTAGTAGAGATGGGGTCTCTTGCTCAGGCTGGTTTCGAACTCCTG
>CAUYRT010084970.1:0-12707 GCA_963574885.1 Lepilemur ruficaudatus
GAATCCCGACTCCGGTGCTTGTCAGTAAACCCTGCAGGCACCCAGGGCAGGCAGTGAGCATTTAAGGGATTTTAACTCATTTCACAGCTGAACTAGACTGGAATGTTGCTTTCCTAACTTCCTGGACCTTAACTTTTCAAAGACATGGTAAGATTTACATCTCCAAGGGACTGAGAAGTCCGGCAAGGGATTTACCGGGTATCATCTGCTGTTGGGTCAAGGAATTATCAGTGCCATTCATGAGTCCTGGTTTAGAAAAAAAATTGGGGGGAATCTGCATTTTCTAATCTCATTAGTTTTACGAAATTTAAATACATTTCCCCCCTTTTCAGGGAAGAACATGTACAATGTGGAATTCCAAAAATCTCTGCCTGAGAGAGGCGTGGAAGGCGAGGAAACAGCACAAAGAGAAGAGTTCAGATCACAGGGGTAGCAGCAGAGAAGGAGCTGGAGGCAAAAGAAGAAAGCTTCCAACGTCTTTTTAAATTTAGAAATAGTTTTAGACAATCTTTTGTCTTCCTCTTGCAAAGAAATGACTTTATTAGAACCCACTTTTAAAAGTTTCTAAGTACCATTGAAAATAACTCAGTTTTTATTTTAGAGCCAGTTTTTTTTCCTAATTGAGTATGTGGATAAACTAGGTATTTTAAAGGTGTTCCACTTTGGCTCTTGTAGCTTGGGGTCTTCATGGGTTAAGTAAGACCATTTTTCTAGATACTGGTGGGAGGTGGCACCGAAGAATTGCAGGTGAGCCCAGCTGCAGTTCCTGAAGGTGACTTTCTTTAGAAGCATGATTGCCCATAATTGAGATTTTCCTCTTGAATAACAAAAAAAATACTTAGTGGGAGGAATTTTGGCCACTCAAGAAGAAAGTTTAGATTTGTCAGTTAAACTGAGCTTCAGAATCGGACCAGTTTTTAAGATTACAATGTTTTTGCTTAAGCCACAAAAATTTCACTTTCTCTTTTCAAAGAGAAACTGTTTTCTCCTTGACCAAATTTCAAATGAAAGAAAAGGCTGCAAACTCTAATCAGTGAGACAAACAAAACTCTGACCTCAGAGAAAAGTGGAAATCACATCTGAAGCCAACAGAATCTCTAGAGAACAGCAAACCAAACTCCCGCCTTAAAAGCAGAGCTTCACGTCCAGCTCTGAGGAATTGGGTTGCTTGAAAGAACTCTAACTCTCAAACCAAATCCGGCAGATTGGAGACCCAAGAGGACCCTCGGTAGAGAGCCCACCGGCTCTAGCAAGGTCGGTGATGGGGTGTTGTCCATGCTGGTACCAAGGCCTTGACTGTCGGCAAAACGGGGTAGCTGGAGGTGCACTTCAGGTCTCATCTGAGTCGCCAGAAGGTCAACCTAAAATCATCAACATGATCAGAATCCAGTTTAAAGAGAGTTTATTCCAGTGCAAAGTTGAGGACAGCTGCCCAGGAAGCAGATTCCAAAGAAGTCAGTGCTGCAAGCGTAGAGGTTTGAGATTGCTAAATATAGGCAGAGCGTGGGGAAGTTTGACAGAATTTCAGCATCCGTCTGTGTGAGGCTCAATGCATGCTTGCAGTGATCTGGTGAGCCGAGGTGGTCATCCGCACAGAGATGGGTGATGGGGAAGCCGGTCTCTGGTCTCTCCTCGTCATTTATAGAACGAGAATGGTGAGGAAGAGGGCTAAGCTGTAACCTCAGAAGCGTGATTGCAAACATGCTACGTGACTCAGTCTCCCTTGGCGTCATACATTTCGAGGGTCCTGAGGTTTTATTTGCTTTTATGCAGCCAAACAGATCAAAACTGGGAACAGAGACACAGGAAACGATGTTCTCTTCCGAGCTCAGCCCTTCCAAGGATTCTTACAGCCTCGGCTGCCATACGGAGTTCCTTAGATCTCTTGTCATAGTTAATAATTCCTCTGTTCACTCCCCCCGGTAACCGACTGTGTGGTTTCTGTCTCCCGCTTGTACCTGCGTGGCTGCTGAACAGGAAGGTGTGTTGCCGGAGGACACGGCGTGGCTGGGTCCTGAGCAGGAAATGCAGGACTGAATCCCACGGTATCAAATTCTCAGGTGTATACACGGTGGGGTGCTTGGCGTAGCCACATGACACATCTTTTTATCCCTTGCTACATTTAATGGAAAGGCAAAACCTCTGTTTCATTTTTTTCTAAAAGACATTGAATAATGGGTACTATTTATAGTGAATACTGTAAAGGATAAAAATGTTAACATACAGTATAATCGTATTTGATAAGTATTTTACCCATTTTTCTACCTTCTAAGTGAATAAAACGCATATAAAAACAAGTCAAATCTAGTCCTAAGTGAGAAAATTATGATTACAAGTACTTCTCCAGCTTTCTTCTTCAACAAATGCCATGGAGAAATCAGAAATAATTGTTTGTGCAATAATCAGGGTAAAGTTCGCTGCAATAACCGAGTCCCCAGATCTCAGCTGCTCGACCGTGAGAGTAGCGTCTCCCCCGCGTGACAGGTCAAAGCGGGCGTTCCCGGCAGTGGCAGTTTCCTTCGAGTGGTGACTCAGGAGCTGGTTCTGCCACCAAAGTCCTCTTCATCCAGCGAGGGACAAGGACAGAGAGGGTGGAGAAAGCACACTCCCTCCTAGCTGTCTCCGTGCAGAAATGACACGCAAGCTCCACGCCGTGGCACAGGTGGCCCGCGTGGGGGACGGCTGGGCCAGCGCCGTGGTCAAACTCTCGCCTGCGCTTGGTCAGTCGTTCCATGGGAATTAGGGTCGTGCCTGAGACACCAAGGAAGAGCCAGAGAACAGACACATTATCTAATTGTGATGCAGATGACAGTTAATATATTTACCCGTAAACACAAGTCAGCGCCATCCTTTCTCTCCTTACGTTCTCATCTGTCTTGCCGTCGCGCCGGCCGGTACCCTCCTCGTCAGCAGCCCAGCGAGGACGCCAGGGCCACCATGTGTGTACACGCTAATTGGTGTCACCAGCACCTGTCATTTGTTGAAGACTTCGTTGGAAATGTGGAAAACTGGAAATGCACCTGGACTATTATTTTTTCCGTGTTCACTTGGGATGCCAAATAGACAAATCTCTGCCTTTAGTGTGTCACTCAATCCATGACTAAAATCTGCCTCCACAAGTTGTACTTTAAAGGCCCAAATATTTACTTGGAATTTCCCTCATGTGTTTTCTAAGACTCTCTAAATCTAGACTGTATAACCAAAGCATTGATAACAGGAAAATTTGAAAGGATGCCAGTAAACCGGCATCATTTTGAATGGTCGTCTTGAGATTCCTTCATGACGCAGGAATCACATGCTTCCGGGGGGTTCCGGGGTCTCTCTCTCTCTCATCCGCCGTTGCCAGCGCAGAGAGTGTCCAGCATCTCCAGGTCACCACCAAGATGGGGTGGTTCGATTTTAAACAAGTACGTGATTGTTGGGAAATGAGGAGTAACTTAATTTTAGTGCAGATTCTGAAAATTCAGATTCCAGAATAACCAGTGTTGTGCGAATGTGTGCAACAAACAAGTATTCGGGGTGCAGCCTGTCCCCAGGTCTCTGTCTCTGAATGGTGTCTGTGTGTGTGCCCGATGGGGGCTTGCGTGTGCACACACGTGTGCAAGGCTGAGGAGTCAGGTTTGAAACGGGAGAAAATTTATGGAGGATTTGTTCGTAATGTGAATTTTTACAGCGGCAGTCGTGTTTCTGCTAATGTCTTAAATATTTTACTTATACAATACTCGGTTTGTGCTCAGTATTTTTGTGTAGTATTTCACTCATACCAGAGACTGCAGAAGTGACACGATTTCCACCCCCGACCGGTGACACAGCCCTAGGAAAATGTGCGTGTCTGCCCGATTCCGGCACCCTACCCCACTGGCCACCAGGGCAGGTGTCGTTCTGCTTTTATGCACACAAACATATGCCCCCGTAGGTAGCATGCCTTTATTTTTGTGCGTGCTTTACAACACTCACAGAAAAGCATCCTGTTGAAAACACCGCCAGGTGAACGTTCATAGACACACCGCAGCCGTGTCCTGGGCGGCCGTGGCAAGTTACCACAGACGGCTGGCTCATGACAGGCATTGACCCTTTCCCAGCCCTGGAGGCCAGAAGTCCAGCAGTCCCGGGTGATCCCGCCTGCCCACCCCAGCTCTGGGGCCTCCAGCCCACCCCACGGCCACCGGCCTCTCCTCCTCCCTGCCCTGTCAGGACACACTCGTCATCAGACTTAGGACCGTCCGCTCCCCTGTGATCCTTAACTGCACGGGTAAAAACCTGCTTTCCAAATAGGTGATGTTCACAGGGTCCGGGTGCAGGTATCTCCCAGGGCCACGGCACGTGTCTGGGTGAACACACCTGCCAACGCTGTCCTGCAGACTGGCGCGCCTGCGGCAGGCACCACGCTCCCTTTGTGCCACAGACCTGCACACACTTACCGAAAAGTTTTAACTTTTTTTTTTTTTTTTGTATCTGAAGGATAAGAAATGGTAACTCATTATGGTCTGTCTTTGCAGGACCCTGACTCCTAGTCAATTTGGTCAATTTGTCATCTATTTATTGGCCTTCTATGAATTAACTAATTGCACACTTTGCCCGGTTTTCTTCTGTGCTATTAGTCTTTTTGCTGATGTAAGATCTTTACGTATCTAGATCCTGAGGGTAGGGTATACAGAGGTAGGGTATATGTTTGACAGATACCTTTCAGTCTGTGGCTTTTACTTTTATATTTTAAATGTGTGTTGGTATGTTTTTTAACTTTAGTTCAATATGCCCACCGTTTCCCTTTATTGCTGTGCCTTGCTTATGGGATTCCTTCATACCCAAATTGTAAAGATATTGTCTATTATGTTTTTTCTGAAAGGATTAAATTTTGCTTTTAATGTTTAGTCCTTTAATACATTGAAATCTTTTGTGTATGATATAATATTGTAACCTAATTTTATTTCATTTTGATATAAATGACCAGTTGTCCCAGAATAATTATTAATCTACCATGTCTTCTCTGTCATATGTTTTTAACAAGTATTATTTTTGCTTTTTGTCATGCAGGTGACATTTTTAATTAAGTGTTGTGGCTCAGTCAAGAAATTATGTTGTATATTTTAAAAATATTAGGTTCCTGCCTTACATCCTATACCAATAGAAGCTTGAGATGGATCAAATGTTTGATGTAACATAAAAGCTCTGGGAGAAAATAGAAAATATTGGTTGTTTGATCAATCGATCGATTGAGACAGGGCCTCGCTCCGTCACCCAGGCTGCAGTGTGGTGGCACAGTCATAGCTCACCGTAACCTGGAACTGCTGGGCTCAGGTGATCTTCCTGCCTCAGCCTCCCAACGTGCTGGGATTATGGGCCTGAGTCACTGTACCCAGCTGTTTTTTAAATGAAGGCCTTTATTCATGGTAGTAGGTAGAAAGATGAAAATAGAAAGCCCAGAGAAATGTTGCTATATAAATAAAGATAAGTGCTGAAAACGGTAAATAAAATTTAAAACCAGCAAGCTTAGCTATAGGCTTGCAATCTAATTAAATTTATAGACAGAAGGAATTTGACACCAGAAAAATCGTCCTACAGGGGGACTCTACACACACAAAAAAAACATAAAAACAAGCCTTGAAGAGCTCAAGCTGATCCACAAGGGCCACTCCTTTTTAAAGGACACAAACTCCAGGCACTCGGCATGTCAGTTTTTAGTGTGCACAATACGGGATCTGGCACCATCAGATTTAACTAGAAATGAGTAGAAACAGGAAAACATAACCCACAACTGGGAGGAGAATCTGTCCAAAAAACCCCAGAAATGATAGAGACGATACAATTGTCACACAAAAATTTAAAATGCCTGTTTTAAATATGCCAGAGATTTAAAGACCAGCATAGACATAACGCAGATAGCAATGAAAGGTGTGGAAAAAAAACAAAGAGTTTTTTTTTCAATTCGAGAGTTGAAAACACCATATTTGAAATGAAAAATTTATGTGATGGTCTGAATAGCAGATTTTAAAAAAGACAGTGAACTTGAAGACACAGCAACCAAAAATGTCCAAAGAGAAGCAGACTGGGGGGGGAATGAACACACCAGAGTGACATGCAGAAAAATAACCAAGTCATCTAATGTGTATGGAGTGTGAGCACCAGCACTAGGAGGGCGGTGTAGGCGGGTTTTTAAAATAACGCCTCCAGAACCTTAACAGATACCACTACGGAAATGGTGAGGCAGACCAAAGACTGGGAAAAAAATATTTGAAACATATATGTATTGAAGAAGGAGATGGGTAAAGATCTTTCACAACTAAGAAAATAGAAGACAATGCACTTTTAAAAATGGGCAAAAGATTTGGACACTTCAGGACAGACATAAGCACAGGAAAAAGTGTTTAGCATCATCTCTCGTCTGAGATGTGAAAAGTAAATCCACAAGGAGATGTCATTACGAACCCATTAAAGTAACTGCAATTTAAAAAGCTGGCCATTCCCAGTGTTGGTGAGGAGGTGAACAACCAGACTCGTAAGCTCTGGTGGGAGTTGGAGGAGGCCAGTCACCGAGGGACCCCTGGGCAGCCTCATACAGAGTTATGCTCACACATAACTATTCCTGCCCTAAAAAACCACCCAAGAGAAAGAAGACATTTTTCCACAAAAGACTTACACAGGAATATTTGCGGTAGTTTTACTGGGGATAGCCAACACCCGGAAACAACCTACTGCCCGTCCAGAGTGAGCGGAGAACGAGCCGTGGCCCACTGTTAGAGCAGCCTGGGAGCCCAGAGCAAGAACCTCTCCTTGCCCAGCTGAGTCTGGGTTACGTCACGGCGAGTGACACGGGTCAGACAGAATACGCAGTGTGCTTCTATTCACATGGAATTCTGGCACACACGACACTGATACATAGGGACAGAAATCAAATCAGCACTTGCTTGAGGTGGCAGCTGGGGACAGCCTGGGTCGGGTGGCACTGGGGGCCGTGCCGCTCCTGCCCCAGCTCACTGAGCTATCCCTGCAGCACAATTGGCTTTCACTTTGTAAATTATAGCTCCTGAAGCTGATTTTAAAAGCCTACCCTGAGAGCCAGTATTTTAGCTATTTGGGAATAAAATGGAATAACAACTGCAAAGTGCCAAAATATACTAATGCCAGGATGCCATTGTTTTTTAAAAGGGGAAAGGGGCCAGGCGTGGTGGTGGGCACTCGTAGTCCCAGCTGCTCTGGAGGTTGAGGCAGGAGGATCACTTCAGCCCAGAAGTTCGAGGCTGCAGTGAGCTAGGATGGCGCCACTGTGCTCCAGCCTGGGCAATATAGTGAGACCCTGTCTCTAAAAAATAGGAAAAGGAACATGCATACATCACATTTTATTTTGCTTGCATAAAATATCTATGAGAATATATTTCTCTACCCAAACTAATGCTATTGTTGATTGGGCTTGTGGGATCTGTGTTTCCCGTGGCTTAAGTCTTGCCAATAATCCTGTGTTGAACTGTAAAGAACTGATACAGGTTTCTTTTTAAGAAAACGAAACAGAATTCCAATACGACTGTAATTCAGTTTCCGCTTTAAAATAAATTCCATATTTCAAACATACCAGGTACCAAAACGCATCACATTATTTTATTAAAGAAATCCTTATTTTGCAAAAAAGAAAAAAAGCAGAGGCTCTTCTTTTACCTGCCATTCTGAAAGTCACCCAAGCGAAACAGCAGAAATGAAGCTTCCCCCCTCCCTCCCTGACCCCCTGCAGTTTTACCTGTACGTAGTCAGACAAGGACCTCACACTCAGCAGTCTTGTGGTCGTGTGTTAAAGCCACTCTGCTTCTCTGGCCCTTCTGGCCCCTGTCCAGTGACAAGGCGGTGGGCCATCTTCTCCACATGCTGCAGAGCCGGAAGGATCACGTGAGCACTATTATGACAAATAGACACCCATATGAGTTTATAAACATCCAAGAGACACTGAAAATGTAAGATGCCACCCAAGTGCAGGTTTTTGTTGCTTGCAGTGATTGCTTAATTCCGGAGTTTCTTGGAGTTTTACTGATAGAAAAGTCTATACCAGCAGCCGGTTCCAACATTTTTGACAAGAATAGTGAAGCATATTATATTTTACATTATGTGTTTTAGACAGTTGTAAAATACATCTTTTGTTAATTTTTAAACTTCTAATCCTTTTAAACTATTAATGTGAGTTAATGACAGGGAAAAGATACATATGAGGAAGTTTGATCAGAAATTTGTGCAAGGCCCTTTAGGGTCCCATGACTTTATAATTTCTGAGATTTTGAAAGTTAGGGTTTTCCAATCTCAGAGTAGATGTGATTTATTAGGAAAACGAGATGATGCCGTCAATGATGAGGATTTCCAATTCATTCCCTTTGTGTGGTAGGATACGACTTGTTAATGCTTAACTGTGTATGAGAAAATGAAACAATAATAAATTTCCAACTTCTGTTTAGTAGAATTTTGCATTAAAATATCTTCTTTAAATCTTTCAGTGAATAACCCTATACCCTCCAATTTGAAGTCAGAAGCAAAAAAGGCCGCTAAAATCCTAAGAGAATTCACAGAAATAACTTCCAGAAATGGGCCTGACAAGATCATTCCTGGTAGGTGAATAAACTGCTTGTTCCCACACTTGCTCCTGTGTCCCATTCCTGCCTTGCACCTCACTGCAGGTGGAAGCCGGCCACGTACCGGCAGGTACTCCGCCCACCTGTTTCTCCAGCTGACCGGGCACCGTGAGGCTCTCCAAGCTCCCTTCCCTGGTGCTTTTCCAGACAGGGCTGGCCGCAGACCGGGGCAAACCCGCGGGCTTGGTGCCCTGCCTACCCCACCCTTGCACGGCTTCTCCGCAGCCTCCCGCGTCCCGAACCCCAGGTGTTCCTGCTCCACCACGCCCCAGAGTTCTTGTGCAGAGTTCCGTCACTTTCTGAAAACCCCGCAAGCTAACCTTGCAAACTCACTGGCTAATCTCATAAATAGATGTCAATTTTGTGCTTTCTCTTTCTCCATAAGATGTTTACGTTCTACAGTGGTTTAAGAACACATTATTAGTCAATAATCCCCCGCACAGCTGTGCACCAGCAGCCCCAGGCTACTGAAATGCAGTTCTCAGACCTCATTCCCAGCTGCTGAGTCACTCAGAGCAGCGTGTCCAGGAATGCATGTTTTTACCATGTTCCTCATGTAATTCTTACGCAGTCAAGCTGACTACGTGAGACCTCGTCCAGAGGGTGAGCCTTTGGAAACCGCCACCTGTTCATTAGCACTTCTGGTCATTTCCAAAGGGTGTTTCAGAGCATACTTATCTCATGCAAAGCAGGGTCCCGTACCACTTAGCTTGGGCAAGGTTGCAGACCGATTCCCCTCTTAATTAATCACAGTGCGTGACTTTGAGTCCTGCATTAAAGAAACCAGTTTAATTTTCCTATGCCAGATTCTCCAAAGTTATCTAACGGAGCATTAAATTATTTGTTAAAATTTGTAATGGTTATAATAACAAGATGATAATTATTGTCACATCAGCCCAGCGCTTCTCCCACCTGGAGAGAACAGCACAGCCTGAACCCCCAGCGTGGCGTCCCTGGGAACCCATGAGAGATCTGCTCAGATCTCTCGAGTCAGCACCTGCGTTTCCCACCAGGTCCCCATGCGTGGCCGGCACACGCAAGTTTGAGGAGTGCTGCCTTAGAGATTAAGGAAAATTCAACAGGAAAAACTGAATTTCCAGTAGCAATGTTTGAAGCAGAGGACGGAGACATTTCTGGATCCGTGTCAGTATCTAACACATGGCAGGCCAGCCCGACGTGTGGATAAATACGTGTGTTAGGCATTTCCCCGCATTAGGAAACCTCTGGGGTGAGTTGTCATCCGTGGGTTATGCACAGCAAAATTCCATCCTGCCTGTCTTCGGCATCCAGGTAGAAGCCGCCAGAGTCCCTTTCGGTGGAGGAAGCTCAGAGCAGGACGTTTGTGTGTCAGCCTGAGGAGGAGCTTTCGAAACCCCCAGGGGGGCTGGAAGCTCACAGCTGAGACCCCAGGCTCAGCTTTCCTGGAGTCTGGTGGGGGCACCGTGTGTACCTTAAAACAAGGGAGGTGTGTCCTGGGCTAGAGGATGACGTCTACACAACGTTTAAAACAGGACAGCCGGACACCAGGCTCTGCTCAGTGGCGATTTGCCCTCCTCTAAGGTTTAGGGTTCTGAGATGTAAGAGAAACTAAATTTGAGAAGTAAATCTGCACTTAGTATTAACACATTCTGTGTTATAAGTAAAAAAAGCCAGGTGGAAAATTATTTAGGCCTTGTTGGTAATTTGGTGTCCCTGAATTTGGGTGGATAACCCTTGAAAACATAGCTGGCTTGTGGAATATGTTCATTTAAGAACATATGCTTTTGTGATAGCTAATATTTCTGAAGAGGGCAATAATAACTCTAAAAGCATTGAGGATAGAACATGAGGTGTTGAGGGGATATTCTGCCAACGTGGTTGTAAAAATGAACCTACGTGACACGTAATAAGCTTCCAATCTTATTACAACATATTTATAGCCTTTTACAATAGAAAAATAAGGTATCCTTAGTAGACTGCCATCCAAGAATGCAACCTTTTTTCTGTGCCTTGTGTGATTAAGAACAGCTCCACAAATGTTCTGCATGTTAACTTCTTCATGCTCTTGGATGAATTATTTCCAAGAGCCTGTTTTTAATTTAAATTTTGAAATGGTGGTATAATTATATTAGGAGTTTAGTGTTTTCTAGGGGCATCTACAAAACGTTTTTTGGACACACTAGAACTTAGTGTCTGATTTCACTTCCCTGACAGAATATTTGATAAAATTGATGATAAATTAAACTATCACAAAGTTATATTTTAAGCTCCCCTTGTTAATTTGAAAGATGTACCTTTGTGTAAATAAATTCACAGAAAAATGAGGCACTATGTTTAGTAAATACTCATATTAATAACCCTCATTTTATGTAATGATATCTCTGAAATATGAATAAGCCAATGTTTTATAAACTGAATTATATTTTCAGGGTACTAGTAGTTAAGCGGTACTTGCATATTATAGAAGATCATCTTATAAAGTTAAAAAAACTTTTCAATATGGTAAAATTGCTTAATTTTTCTCTTTTTGAATCCAGAGTTTTACGTCAATAAAAGATGAACTTAGCTGTGTGGCTTTGAGATCAAAGTTGTACCTCATGCTGCCTTCTGGTCATTTTTGACGTTTGGCCCGATACTGCATGGATCTTAATTTCTTTGAAAACGTTAACTTTTATTTTTCAAATTGTACATTATGTTCTAAATTCATTGGAATTGCGAACACATTTGCCCTGCTACTAGGTATCAATAAAATCTCTCCCAGATATCTAACTCATTTTGGCAGCTGCGGGATTGGGGAATGTTTACGATGTTTCATTTGGCATTGCCAAAATAACAACCTTGAGAAAAAGATGCAGGAGCAGAGGGGCTGGGCCCATCTCTGACGGGACTGAGTTTTATTCACGGCCCTGCCTGCCCCGAGGGTGACTGGCGAGCCGGGAACCTGGCACGCAAAGCCCCGTGTGTGCCGAGCGGCGTGTCTGCAGGCGTGTGGGAAGAGTGCTCACCGTGCTTGTGTCTTGATGTTGACAGCCCACGTCATTGCCAAGGCCAAAGGCCTCGCTGTCCTGACCGTGATCAAGGCTGGGTTTCTGGTGACGGCCAGAGGAGGCAGCGGGATCGTGCTGGCGCGGCGTCCAGATGGCAGTAAGTGACGCTTGCTCGCTAGAGGAGTGGGGTCTTAATTCTTTGTGCTTCTTTTTTTTGGAGGGGGCAGTGGTTGGTTATTGGAGTTATTTTATTTATTTATTATTTACAGATACAGTTCTTTTTCTTATTATTTCAGCATATTACAGGGGTGCAAATGTTTATGTTACGTATATTGCCCTTGCCCCACCCAAGTCAGAGCTTCAAGTGTGTCCATCCCCCAGACCGGTGCACACCGCACCCATTAGGTGTGAATCTACCCATCCTCTCCTCCCCCCCCCACCTGCCCGACACCCGATGAATGTTATTCCCATATGTGCACTTAGGTATTGATCAGTTAGTACCAATTTGCTGGTGAGTACATGTGGTGCTTGGTTTTCCATTCTTATGATACTGCACTTAGCAGAATGGGCTCCAGCTCTATCCAGGAAAATACAAGAGGTGCTGTATCACCATTGTTTCTTATAGCTGAATAGTACTCCATGGTATACATATACCACATTTTATTAATACACTCATGTATTGATGGGCACTTGGGTTGTTTCCACATCTTTGCAATTGTGAATTGTGCTGTTGTAAACATTTGAGTGCAGGTGTCTTTTTTATAAAGTGTCTTTTGTTCTTTTGGGTAGATGCCCAGTAGTGGGATTGCTGGATCAAATGGTGGATCTACTTGTGTCTCTTTAAGGTATCTCCATATTGCTTTCCACAGAGGTTGCACTAGTTTGCAGTCCCACCAGCAGTGTAGGAGTGTTCCTGTCTCTCCACATCCACGCCAACATTGATTGTTTTGGGACTTTTTGATAAAGCCCATTCTCACTGGAGATAAGTGGTCTCTCATTGTGGTTTTGATTTGCATTTCCCTGATGATCAGAGATGTTGAGCATTTTTTCGTACGTTTGTCAGGCATTAGTCTGTCTTCTTTTGAACAGTTTCCACGTGGGACACACGTCACGGGGCGCATGGCACCCGTCTCCC
>CAUYRT010084971.1:0-22405 GCA_963574885.1 Lepilemur ruficaudatus
CTCTCTCCTTATACTCCCTACCCAACGAACTCATACTTTGAAAGATAACTTGCAGTGGGGGCCTTTTTATTTTGAATACCCCAAACAAAATGTATCATGCCCTCCTCTATGTTATTATAACAGTATATAGTCCTGTTACAGATGAAATTACAAAGCTGTGTTCTAATTAGTTCCTAAAGTCAACCCCACTTATCAGTGGGGAATACATTTCAAGACCCCCAGTGGATGCCTGAAACCATAGATAATACCAAACACTATGTATACTATGTTTTTTCCTATACATACATACCCATGGCAAAGTTTAATTTATAAATTAGGCACAGTAAGAGATTAACAATAGTTAATAGTAAAATAGAACAATTATAAAAAAATACTGTAATAAAAGTTTTGTAAATGTGATCTCTCTGTTTCTCAAAATATCTTATTGTACTGTACCATGGGTAACTGAAACCACAAAGCAAAACTTCAAATAAGGGAGGACTACTGTGTATGCCTCTGTCTCCAAGTAGATTGTGTCCTTGGACATAGAAATTGCAACTTGCTTGTTTTTGTATTCCCAGCACCAAGTACAGCATTTGCACGTAATGGGTGCTCAATAAATATTAATATGGGTATAAGTAGACTCATCTGAATACAGTTTTATCATCATTAAATTTGGGGGAGACTAGATGGCTCCATCTAGTACTAAAGCCTAACATTTTATATCTAACCATACTTTAAGTATTAATTTATCTAAATTAAGCCTTTACCAGTTCTTTTAACGCCCCTCTAACATTAATTCAGCAACTTTTCCTGACCTACTTCCCCTCCCGGGTTTCTAGTTTGTCATGATCTCTCTTAAAGAAAATAGTATCCAGAATGGTGCTGAAAACCGTTTTAAATAGGCACAGTACTAAACCTCCCTACCGGTCGACTTCAATCCATTAATCAACACTGTGTGCATGAAGAGTTACCACCTAAGAATGGGCTTAATTGAATTAGCATCCTGTTCACAGCTCTCATTTATCTACAATGACTCCATGGAGAAATTGACAAATATTATTTGAATACAAGAGATACTATGTCCAAGGCACTCCCTGATCCACCTATCCAAACTTTCTATCAAGGAAAAGGAATAGGACAGTTCAACAGGACTTATTCTTGCTGTTCAGGCACCAAGTGATCCTTTGTATGTTTTGTAAGTGCTCAGAAATCATGTGTTTAATAATTTGCTCTTGAGTTTTAAAATTATTGGTCTGTATTATTACTAAGTACCATTGCCTTTTCTTAAGTATTTAGGCATTTGCTTATATTCAGTCTTCTGGAATCCCCTATATCATACTCTGTGATTTCTGTAAGTCATTGATAATGTCCTATCTATAGGTTCTTCCAGCCCCTGGGATATAATTTTTCTGGATATGGGAACTTGAACTTATGTGATATAACTAGGTGTTCAGATCTATCCTCTCCACTTAAACATTCTGCTCCTTGTCGGAGAAGAGCAAACAGTAGGAATTCAGTAGCCTACGCAATATTCTCCAAAGCTTCAGAGACCCTTACTTTATATGGCCTCCAAGATTCTAAAAATGGCCCAGCGTTTTGTTCACATGAATGGCAGATTCATTTTTAAGTGACACTGGTCAAGTCTTCTAACTTTTTCCAATTTAACTTCCTCTCAGTCACACTTCCCTTTATAATGAGTTATTAAGCTGAAAGAAAGTAGTCTAAACTATCAATAATAAAAGACTAAATTTCAATGAATCATGATAGAGGGAAGGCTGTAATATCTTTCTATTCTCTCTACAGGAAAATGATTTTACAAAATCATTGTCACATGTACAGACAAGTAAAGACATATATCCTAAGATGTAGAAAGAAGAGAAAAATAGAGATGTATAGGGCATCTAAAAAATAAATAGTATGTTATTAATTTGTCTTTTGTGATTTTGTGATACTTGTCTGTTTTTTCAAATTATAAAAATATTTCTTAACTAAATGTAAACTTGTTCGAAATAAATACTGACTTCCATGCCTGATTTTATATTTTCAATTCTGTGTTCTTTTTCTTAAAGAAGGCCCACCAAATCTTTAGGCCTCACAAAACCTGATTACTATCCCTAATTAATTTGATGGCATTTCTTTTCTCATTTAAAATGATTTTAGGTTGCCCAAGCTGGATTTCTATTTTTAGTCTTTTATCATCTCCTTAGATAATTTAACTACAAAATCTTTTTTTATTTGTCATTTTGGCAAGAATTTTTATAAATAACCTTAACTGTATTCCTTCAAAATTTGAATATCTATAGTGAGCTAGATAGTCATTAAATTACTTTCCTTCCATAATTTTCCCTAATTCTGTGAGATTTGAAATCCCCCCCCAAAAAACCAAGGGGGGTCATATTAATTTCTTTTTATACCTAATTAGGATTATAAGGTCAGATATACATATAAACACACATACACATACATATAAAAAACATATGATATATATGAATATATGATATATACATATGTATATAGGTAATACAGGTATATATTTATATATGTATATTACATATATGTGTATATATTTATATGTGCATATATGTATTCATTTTATGTGTGTGTGTGTGTGTGTGTGTATATATCTCCTCTTTCCTGGACTCCTCTCCTCAGGAGTCTGTTTTGTGCTTTCACAGGCAGGAAAGCAAAGACCTCTTGCTTTGACTGCCTCCTTGATTTTCTGTGCATCTTCCCTTGTAACCAGTGAAGGGAAGTCCTAGGCTCTCCCCACATTTGGCTGCTGCCTGAGAAGCCAGATATGGAAGCAATCTCTCTTTTCTCTCTCTCTCTCTTTCCCTCCATGTGTCTACTGAAGTAAGGTAGAGACCTGGGGTCCTCAGGAAGTCTGGAAATAGTGTTAACAGATAATGTACAAGATGCCTAGATAAATTTGTTGTTTATCTGTAATCCAAATTTAATGGGCATCTGTCTTCCCCTTCACTGAGAATTCAGCCCTGCAGCTCAGGTGTGGGAAGTCTAGAGTGTAAATGAACTAGACTGGACCACATGGCCTGCTTTGCTGTAGTGAAAGATGTCTTCTACGTGGTTGGTCTTAGGTAAGCAGAGGTCTGTGCTGCATATCTCTCCATGTCCCTCCAGACCAATTTCCTATCCTTCACCCTGTTCAGTGCCCTGGGAGGCTAATATATGTAAACTCCATCAGGAAGCTCCCTTGATGTTCATCTTCTTGGGGAGAGTGTTTGCCCACTCCTCTCTGCAGGGTCACTGTGGGGCTCTGCCTCCCTCTCTATGGAAGGCAACAACTCCTGGCAGATGGCCCTCTGTATGCAGAAGTCCTCTTGAGGCCTGAGGATCTGCTCGTTTTCTTCACCTCCTCAGGCCTAGGGGCCAGCATGACACCCAGCTGTCCCTTGCTGGTGGGGGTGGGGGGGGTGAGGGGGATCGTAGATAATCTAATCCTTATAAATTTCTATATTTATTGCCTACACATTTTAAAGAGTCCTTTATTTCACTCTCCTCAAATTATCATCGGTTTATTGCCAGAATCCCGACTGCTAGAAGATCTACATGGGAGCTGGTACCATATCTTAGTGTTAATTTTTTTTTTTTTTAATTCTTGTCCTCTGTTTCCCTACTGTCCTCTATGGATTTATTTCTTTCCAGGGCTTCAAGGTTTGGAGTTAAGGATTGGATTTTGGTATTTTTGCCCTGCAATCCTCATCCCTTAACAAATAATACCATTTTAATTTCACCTCCTTCTCAAAAACCATTTCTATTCTATATCCTGCTTCTGTGACAGTTTGTGTGTGTGTGTGTGTGTGTGTGTGTGTGTGTGTGTGTGTATACACACTACATATATATATATTTAAAGTAGCTTCTGTTTGGCTGAGTGATGTCAATTATAAATATCCATAATTATATCATTTAATGTTCTCATCTTCAAATATTTTCAGTTCTAATTTCATCCTCATTCTAATTAATTAATTCATTAGGAACCTATCAAGAATCTGTCATATACTGCACTATGTTTGTGCTGAATACAGTGAATTATTCCACATGTTCCTACCCTCCCCAAAGAGTTTATGATCTAATTTGGGAGATAAGACATATTCCTAGGAAAACTCAATAATAACAGCAACCCCACAATTGCTCCATTTCATAACTGAGTCTCAGTTGCCTGGCACAAATAGTCCTTGCTGAGCTCATTAGAGTAAGAGATCACTGGGGACTGGAATGAAGGAGATGGGGACCTATTCTTTCAAGAAGAACTCTTTTGCCTTTTAAAAAGTTTTAAAGGAAGGACCATTCTGTGTGATTTTCCCAAGGATTTATCTGCTAAAGCAATTAGAAGTGCTTAGATGGTGACTGGGCCTTGCAGTTGTCAGAGAACAATGAGCTGAGTGGAGCTTCCAGGGCTCCTCTGGGTCATGTCCTTGGCTTACACCAGCATACCTAGTTAAAGCTGTCAGGTCAGATAGCTGTTGTTCTATTACGGATTGAGTTACTTTCAAAAATGTTCTCCCACTTCTAAAAAGTCAGAGGTTAAACTTTACCAAAAAGCATTATAATGTGGGTATTAGAACATGGATAGAAGGCTGGATATTTGCTGGATATGTGTACTGGGGAAGTCATTCTTCCAGGAAACTGCATCTCTGCTTGTCCTCAGGGAGAAAATTGGTCCTCACAGAACTCTCTTGTTCCCCTGGTTTTAGCACTTTGAACAGTACAAAGCATGACTCAGAAACTTACATGAGGAAGAAAAAGGATGGGATGTCATTCAATGAGTAGTCTTTTAAAAAAACATCATCTCAGCTTTTTAATGAATACATATATATTAGCATATATATTACCAGATATGAAAGGCCTTCTGGATGTTGCAAATAACGGTATGAATCTTACTATAAATAGAAGAAAGAATGATTCTACCAGCTTGGTTCTGAATTGCCATACCTCAGGAATTGGTTCATCCACATAGACCCATTCTTCTGATCCTGGCTTAGGTGGTGGTGGCACTACTGGAGTAGGTGATATATCTGCAGAGCTGACGGGTGATTTCTTTATGGGCGTTTTTCCTCCTGGTGATTTTCCTTTAGGAGAACCTTAAATATGCATGTCAAATTATTCCAATACAAGTAGATGAATGGGACAGGATTCTGATGGATCAACAAATACATGATTGCCATAAACTTCAGCAATTCATTAAATACTTTTTAAGCTCCTTTTGGGCAGTCTTATCAAATCAAAAATTTAAGAAAAAGCCTCATTTTCCACAGCCTCAAAATTAACCAGTGATACTAATAATAGTGAGTTGCTTTCTTTTTAAGCAATCCAACTTCTCTTTTCCAATTGGCTATTAAAAACAACCTGATATTTTGCTTTCATCTCTGTCTTTCCTTTCACAATGAACATGTAGCTCTTATATAGTTTAGACTCTAGAGCAAAGTAGATTTCATTTCTTATTTCAAAAACTGGCAAATTAAACTCTCTAACCTGAATGAATAAAAGAAGAAGGGGTACTATGGCTCCTGAATATCCCCACAGCCCCATAGGAGACACAGAGTTTCTAGGGGAAATTATATTTCTTGCTACAGGCAGGGAATAAGGATCAAGGTAGTTGCTGGGCCATGAGCCTGAGTCAAGGAATAAGAGAGAATGAGAAGGGAAGGGAAAAGGAAGGAAGGGGAGTGGTGAAAAGGCAAATGAGAAGGGAGAAAAGGAGGAGGAAGAAGTCTAATTTTCAATTCGGAATTCAAACAGACATACACCTCACTCTCCCTGACATCATCAAGAGGAAATCTAGGTTTGTTAAGTGAGAACACCAACATTCCCTGAAAGGATCAAGGTTGTTACAGCTTGGAAATTCACTCAGTTTAAAATTCCACTTACCTTTAGATTAATTATTGGGATTTTTAAATGAAGTTTAAAAACACCTGTAGAACTAGGAGCACTTTCTTTCCCCAAAATATATGTCTTTAATGAGTACTATTAAACGGTATGCTGTTTAGAAGAGCAAATATATCTTCCACTCTTACATTAGTTAAAAATAAGTAGATTATAAGTAAAGGAGAAATTGTTAATTGTCTTGTGGACAGTTTAGGTGTTTAAAAACAGTATCCATTATCCATAGATCTAAAGTTGTATCTGAATTTTTGAAAATTTAGATAATCTTAAGTGAATCTTTGGTCAGGCAGTAACTGAAAATGTTCTTATTTGGATATACATTTCTATATGATGATTTTTCATCCTTTGACCTGAATATCTAGTGAAGTCCAAGAGTTAATTCTATGACCACTTTAGATGAATTTTTCTAACAAAATTTATAAGAACTTGGTAATTAAAAATTGAAGACTGAAATGAGTTTCTTTTTCTTCTTTCCTTAAATATCATAATCATTCAGTTTAAACTAAGAGAGCCAGGGAATATTTTTGGACCATTGTGGCTTGATTCTGTACAACTTTCATATAGTTTCTGACACTAATAATGCTAAGGCACAAAAGATTTGAATAAGTAAAAATATATCTATGCCATAGTGAATGAAAATATATTTTTCACTTTTGAACCAAACCTTCATCAGCATTTTAAATGTAACAAGGGGCATTCCACCCATACAACCATCCAAAGGCTTCATTTTCTGTAAGACATTTGCTTTCACATGTAATGTTGGATCACTGAGTCCCCATTTCCCCATAGATAAAAGGCCTGGGAAATAAACTATGATTAGCATATGGTAAAAGTAGATTTTAGCTTTTTGTCATTGTTGTTATAAGAGCCTGACAGTATCACACAAAAGCCCATGGAGCTAGAACAGGTACAGATAAAAATAAAATAAAGTAAAAAGAAAAACTCAATTTTAGGAAAGAGAATTTATTTAATCAATGTTATAAATAAAGGCATGATCAACCAAAGATGCAGTAAGTTTGAGCAAAGATAATAACAGTATGAACTCAGTAAAGGTCTGAGAAATTGAAAGTCAAGAGCTAGAACCAAAATATAAAAGTAAGAAAGTAAATAGTTAATTCTAAAATAAGAGTAAATTATATCAACTGATGAAAGGACATTAAGAAAACAGAACACTTTCAAATAAAATTGGCATTATTCATGGAGGTGAGAGGATTGGGAGGTGAGAATTGTAGGATGGAGGAAAGGATATAGAAAGCCTGATTTTTTTAAAAAGAAAGGAATTATTATTACCTTGCCATATTATTTTCAGTTGTAAAATATTTCCTGTAGGATTTTATTTAATTAACAGTCTCACTACTTATAAACCAGAAGATCACTTAACAGCAGTGGCTTTCTTATTGCCTTGGGGTCAGCCAAGTTCAGCAAAAAACATCCTTTTGTTAAAAGATAGTGCTGATGGCTGTCTGGGCTGCCAACAGTGGCAACCGAAGTTGAGACTCAAAATGTCTTGGAAAAGAAACTTTTAGCGTACAAATGGAAGCAGGAAGAGAAGGGGGCCAGTGTTAAGCAAGGAGCCAGAGACCAAACACATATTCTCTGATTCACTAATGAGAAACTCTTTTGGAAAAGCTCATGGAGGGAAAGTTTTCTCTCCTTAGTGCCCTAAAATTCACGTTGTTTCTCTGTGTGGATCTGGAGATGTGGAATGTAGACAACTATAAAGTAATGAAAATGGTTACCTGGGATCACTTATAAGACTAATTTTAGTATAATTATAATTATAATCATAATTAGTGATAAGTGGCAGGAACTGCAGAGGATTTCCCTTTCTGCCTACTGTCATTAGGCTCTTGGTCTGGGTCCACTAATGCAAGTCCTTTTATTTAGAGTTTACTCTGACTCTGAGCCAGACTTTGCTCTATTTACTTTTTTGTGTATTTACTTCTTCATTATGTTAGGTAGATAGTGAGGGATTCTGGATCTCCTAGGGGCGAAAGTGGGTGCTTGTTGCCCCCATCTTGGTCCTGCCCAACACTAGTTTTTCACACCTGTGGGAGGAGGGCATACCCTACGAATCTGCCAATCAGAAGTTGGTGCAGAGGACTCTCTAGCCCATGGAGCCAAGCCACATGGGTACCATAAAGTCCAGAAAGTGATCAAGAATTCACATGCACAGTTAAGACTCAGGTCATGCAGCTCCCCAACTGTCCAATGAAAGTGGTTCTGTGGTGATGTTTGAACCATGGAGAGGTCTCTATCCGGACACCATAAAACAACACCCAGACCATAACCAAGCTCTCTCTTTTGCTTCTGTGACAAGGGGTCTGGTCATCATCTGTGGTGTATGTATCATGCTTTGCAAAACTATGTTTCACTCTTGCTCTATAATCCTATCTTGCTCCCCCTCAATAAACCTCATGCTTGGCTAACTTTGGTGTGCCTGGTCATTCTTTGGCCATGAGTGCACTAAGAACCAACATTCCAGACTAAAACCTGACAGTTATAATAGCCACATGAGTAGATGCTCCTTTGACTCTATTTCATAGATGAGGAAACTGAGGCATACTAAGGTAAAGTAACTTCCCTGAAGTAACCATTATGGTAGATAGCTGAGATAGAATTTCAGGCTTGGCAGGCTGGCTCCAGGCTTCATGCTTTTGACTGTCATTCTTCATTGCCTTTTAGTGTCTATTAATGTAGTTCATATTAATAAATGTTCATTAGATTGATATTTAGAGATCTGCAAACTTTAGAGCAGTTCTTTAATACTATTTACTTGGCTCATATATTGATTTAAGATTATTTTCTATTTATATTGGATGCCAATTTCCTTTTTGGTAATTTTCTGGTAAAATTTTTAAAAACCAAAAGCTAAGAAATAGATTCATTAAAAGACTCAAGAGTGCAAATAGTATTATTTAATTTTTTTAAACCATGGTGACAATATTAAGGTGAAATGCAGGGAAGCTATGAGCAATTTGGTGCTGCAAATTAACGTGACAGTATAGACTACATTACCAGAAGAATGAAGAGGCTCAACTTTCCTTTCTCACAGGTTAATAGTTCCTAACAAAATACTTGTTTATTTATTTTGACTCTCCTTTTCTTCATCTTTGAAGTAGTAAAATGATAATTTCTACTTCATAGGTGATTTTGAGAATTTAGTGAGATTATTATATATGTAAATTACCTTGTATAGCGCCTGGCTCATAATAGGTACTACATAAGAGGTAGTTTGTTATTGTGATTATGCATTGTATTATAAAAGAAGATTGTGGTTGAATTTCACTACCTGAACCATAATCATAAACTAATCAGCAACCTTTGGGTACGCATCAACCTTTACATAAAACCCAATACACATTGCATTTACTATAAAACCTATTAAGACCTTGTACATTATGCCACATACTGGTTCAAGGTCCCTGGTGATAAAAGTCTATTTTAGAAATTTATCCTGGAAAAGCTTAAACCCATCCTGCTTCCTTCTTCATCTTGTCAGCCCAGGTTGTTCTGAGTTTAATGAGTCATCACAATAAGCAGGTGTCCTTGAGCTGGACATGCTAATTCCCTTATTTCAGGGCTTTGGATTTTTATTTATATTTCAAGAGTGTTATTGTATACAGGTGTTTTTAATGTAATCCAACTTAAGTATTTGGGAGAAGAGGTATATTATAAATAAGACACAAGAAGTAATTGAATGTTTCTGATTTTCCAATGGGTCTAATAGGGCAGTAAGCCTTGGGATCCAGTAGAGTAGTTCTCAAACTTTAATGATTATCAGAATCCTTTGGAGGGTTGTTAAAACACAAACTCCTGGGCCCCAATCTTGGAGCTTTCAGATTCAGTAGGTTTGGAGTGGGGCAGAGTATCTGTAGTTCTAACAAGTTCCCAGGTGTTACAGATGCTGCTGGTCCAGAGACCACACTTTAAGAGCCATTGCTCTCATAGATGCATCCAGTTATGTCAATTTCATTTCACCTTGTCTTTTTTCTCTGTTCTTTCACAACCTTCAAATTAAATGTCGTTAGTGTTTGTAACATTGCTACTGCATTTTATTTAAATTAAGTGGCCTGGTAGCATCTATAATGATTTAAACTGTAAGTTAAGCCAGAAATCAAGCATTGGAACAATACTAATACTAATACATGGAGTAAGACACTGGAACCAAAGATGACATTATTTCCAAGTGTTTGTTCCACAGAACTCTGGTCCCAACAGATACTTCTCCAAGGAAGAACAATTCTGCAGCCAAAATGTCCTGAGGTCTTACACACTACATCTCCCACTCCCTTAGAGATGCACATTAACACAGAAAAAAATGCTGTAATTGAAAACATTTTAACGTGATGTAACTTGGCATTTTCTGAACATGGAACATAGTTGATCATGGAAAACTTTCTTTATTTAGCTCCTGATTAACATCTCCTTGGTAAGGATGTATGTTTGAAAAGCCATTATTTTATTAAGAAATATAATGGAACAGTGGCAAATGGGTTGAAGAGGATAAGAAACACTTTGGAACACTAGAAGTACAATTGTGAATGGCATCTCATTGTCAATATTTTGGAGGGAGAAGGGTAGAGATTGATATAATATGCAGAGAAGAATATTAATTAATCAAAGACAACAATGCAGGAAATAAGAAGTTTGAAAAAAGGAGAAAAGAGACGATCCCTCAACTCATAAGAGATGCTTTAAATATAATTGGTATCAAATGGCCTGTGAGATAAACAGATAATTAATAGTGTTCACCTTCAATGGTGTTAATTTCAAATATTAAGAAATACAATCATGTAACTTCTTCCCCATTAAGGAAATCCTGTTATAAATGCCAAAACAACACCATTTCTATATAACAGGAAGGCTACTAAATCTTGATTGAGAGTTCACCTATTTCAAATATTATTTAAAACAATAGAATAGCAAAATAAAAGCCAAAACCACTTGGAAGTCCTCTGAGTTAGTTAATTTAAGCTAACTACCTGTCTTCTATATCTATATCTATCTATATCTATATCTACACACACACATACATATATACATTTTACTGTTGAACTTGTGTGTTTGCTTATGGTTTGTTTGGAGTCTGTGTGTTTTAATTAAGGATGATGTTAGAGCATATGCTTTATTATGTGTACTTTGATGATTTGATATCTAATATGCATTGGCATATTTAATGTCTATTTTTGATGATTGTGTGATGATCCTTCATTTGCTCTTTTTGATAATGATGAGAAAGCAAAGGATGAGCAATGTAATATGTGAAAATTATTCCATTAGTAAACAAGTGAGAGCTGAGCGTAGATTGTCTACCTTAAAATTTTATCTAAATTTTTATCTCAGTGTTAACTCAGTAGCTCTAGTTACATAAACCCATTATGTCATATAATCAGAGAACGGTCGGATTCTCTTTGAGAATCACAGTTATATGTATTTAAATGCCAAAATAAACATCTTTTTAACACATAATTTTGTGAACATTGCACACTCTTGGACTACAACTGCTTTGGTGCTTTGTGATGAATAGTTAAACAAAGGTACACACTTTATGACAATGCCATTTGAATTACCTTGGAAGATGTCAACTGTATGTACTTATAACTATATTTCAATCTTCAGTTAATTGGTTGCTATAGCAGCTTCAACATAAATCTAGCTAATATGACTTTTAGACCCTGGGATTTTCTTTTACCAAATTAGAAAAATTACTTTAAAAAAATGTGTCCCCCTTATTTCACAGAAATAGTTAAAATAAAATAGAAAAAAAATGATAAATAAAACTAAGGTCAGGAAAAATACAACTTAAAATAGGTCAAAACCAGAAGAGGAATTGGAAGGAAGATATTGAGATCTAGCTCCTTCACAGATACTAAGCCTAAGGTTAGTTTGGTTTTGAAATTCCAGATAGCCAAAACAAAAAGGGAAATGCTGTCATTTAGAGGTGCACATTATCTAATCACTAACAGGAAAAAATGTTTTCCTGTCCCTCGATTCTGAATAAAAGTTCTCACCTAGTATTTCATTTAAGGGCCATTAAATCATGTAGTGGGCATAATATAGTATTATACTTCAGAAAATATAACACCAGGTTATTATGCGTATCATGAAAATTTCACCCCAATTGCTATTATGTTGTGGAGGACCTTTTACCAAAAAAGTTGAGGACTTTTTCCCAAAGTGCTTTTCAGTAAAAGAAATTCAATACAGGGTCCAAGAAAATACAGTTCAGTGTGTAGCATGTTCTTTCTGATGGCATAGCTTAGCCATATAGGATATTACCTATAATATCTATGGTGAATGGATATTCTGCATATTAGATATGCCCTAAATTATCCCTACAAACATCACTTTTCTCAGTAGGGCCTTTGCTAAGAGCAGGATGCAGAAAGTTTGAGGTTATACTCTTTGGCAAGGGCTTATGATTTACAAATGCCTAAGAGAAGTAGTCAACGTGTACTACCACATAAATCTAGTTATTTTCACTGAGACAGTTATAAAATGAAGAATTACATGTAATCATAACTATCTTTATCTGTTGTACCTTTTCTTTTCAGTGAAGTTTCACCTTTCTTCCCTTTTCCTTCCTGAAGAGATTCTTGCTTACCATGTGGGGTTTCTAAACAAAATTCAACACACAAATATCATCGATTATTTACTTCAATAGACTTGGCTATATGATTTTTAAGCAACCAAATGTTATTTCCCAAGGATAAACCATAACATTTGTGAGCCACATAAAATGGCTCAGGTCTTTGCTGTGAGTTAAAATTAATCTGAAGACAGACTATGGATTGAAACTTCTTGAATGATAGCACTATTCTGTCACACTGAGAGATTTAGTCCTAACTTTAATATAAATATTTGGTAATGGCTTTCATCATAAACTCTTTAATGGAACCAGTGGAGTTTTAAATGTTAATCACCAGTCTATTGAAGCACATAGCTCTATTTGGATTTATTTCAACTGAATGGTCCTTATACAATAAGACAACTAGATCTGTAATAAAAGTGATACCAAAAAAGTTTGAAAAAGAGTTAAATGACCATATTGTTTTGATATGGTGCATCCTTGAACTCCTCTCGACTATATACGTGGTTGCCTTCTATAATTGCATTTTGCACTGACTATAATTTGTAATGCAAAGGATGGTTCAAGTATATTTATCCTGGAATCTAGCTAAAAAGTATACTGGAATCTGATGACCTTGAGGTCAATAGATGACTTAAATAATAAACTTATTCCTTGGAAAAATTCTGTACATCCTGTACTAATCACCAAATTCAGTCATTTTCCTCCCTTGGTTCTGGGCTATGGTTCCCCCCCCCCATTGGAAGGATGGACAAGTATGACATTTTAAATGTCTGTGATGGAGAGAGACCCCATCTGACCTATTTTTTGTATCTGATAGTTATAGAATGTGTAAATGCACAGCACCTATCACTTACATTTTAATATCTCTGATCTAACAGCTAAGATTCCATAGAAATAAAACAAGTGAATGACAGAGAGAAGGATTACCCTTGGAACTTTATAAGCTCTCTAAAAGAACTTTTAAACAACCAGACAGTTGACCATCAAACTCAAAAAGGAGGAAGGAAAGAAGGAAGTGGGGGAGGAAGGGAGGAAGGAAGGAAGGAAGGAAGGAAGGAAGGAAGGAAGGAAGGAAGGAAGGAAGGAAGGAAGGAAGGAAGGAAGGAAGGCCCAAATGTTTGAATTAGTTTTGGTTGTTTGTCTGTTTTAGAAATAAGCTTAATAATCAAAAAGTGTTGATAAACTCCTAGTTTCTTTAACAAAAAATATTCTAGGTAACCAAATATTTAACTAGCTCTAAACTTTAGTACAAGATGACAGAAAAAAGAAAGTAAAAGATACTAAACTCATAAAATACTGTGGGCAAGTCTCATTGCTGCCAGGAGTATTATATAGTCTGCTCATTTTTTTTATTAGCTCCAAAAATGTATTCTGAAGTCTGAAAAAATATTCTTAAATAGAAGCATGAGCAGTGCTACTCTATTGTGTCATACTGAGAACTTTAGTTCTGAATTAAATTCTGACATATGATAGTGGATGTGATAATAGACCCTTCAATGGAGCATAACTGTGAAGTTTTTGAAATTTCATCCTAAATGCAGTTGAAGCAGATTTAAAATGCAGTTCTATACATGCAGTATAGAACTATTTGGGGACAAATGACTGTTAGGACTCAGTGTACTGTGTCTCCTTTACCCCATTTCCATCCTGGTGTTTTTGTTTTGTTTTGGTTTTTAGTAAATAATTCCTCTTTTCATCTGAACTTCTACAGAGGATTGTGATTGGATGTTGAGTTGGGCATGTTCAGCAGCCTCGGGATTTCAGTTCTGAAAATGTTCTCTTTTGAACAAAATTTGTAAATTTTTCATGCAAAATTTTTTTAAAAACCTGCAGTAAATGTGCCTCTCTAAAATCACTTAACCAAGCTTCCTTGAGCAGCAGGGGCAGCGCCATCTGCTCTTTTGCCCCACCAATGCCCATTGAATCCAGGTTTCCCATCAGGGAGGCAGCGTTGTTGAACAGAGGTAATTAAGCCTCTGAAGATTAACCTTTGTACACATTTTTAAAGATCAGGCACTACTCCTGTCCTTGGTGGAAAAAAGAGACAGGTACAACCACTCTTTGAAGCAACAACAGATTTATTATTCCTCCAATGCACAATATTCAAAAATACAATTTTAAACTAGCAAACAAACTTTGGAAACTTAAAGACTAAACCGTGTCATAATCAGAAACACTAGAGTTTGGTTTCATGGAATGGCTTAAATATATAGATACTCCTGATTGTGAGCTAGATGAGGAGGAGGAAGAGGTGGGTAGAGCCACAGACACAGGTGAAAGAACCAATTTGATAATTCCAAGCTCACTTACTCACTGTGAAAACTATATTCTCCATTTCTGAAAACCAATTTAAAGATTCCCATTTTTCCTCCAGACCTCTGAATTGCTTTTGTAATTCTTAATGAGGTAGTGGGAAAGGGTATATACTTAATTCGTGGCTTTGTGTTTTACTGTTCATATGATAGAAACATTTTTTAGGGTTTATGTATATTTCCTTTAGTTAAGCTCTAATTTACTGGAGTAAAATGGTCTTCAATATACCATAATATATGTTATTAAAGTCTTCAGATTCCTTTATTTTATATGAATATATTTAATTTTTTAACAAAATTCAGACCTATCTCAAATCTCCATGAAGCATAAGACAATGGAGTTTAGAAATAAATCATGACACCATATCAAGGACTCCTAGGTAGGCTTGTGAAACTGTGAAGTCAGCCATTTAGAAAGCTAAAACCAGAAACTAGAATCATATTTGTTTCATATACACACACCAAATGGACATTCTATCAATATCATGTGTTACAACAATTATACACTTTACTGTTTTCATTATATTCAATGTCTACTATTTAATGCAGGTATAATCATGGTCCTTAATAGGTATCTAGAAAAAATTTAAACTAAAAAGTGTTTTCCACCCAGACTCTTTATTAATATATCCATAAATACATGTTTACTGAGATGTCAGGTGCTGGTTTCTAACTTTTTATAATCACATAGTCCTGAAAATTTACAGTCACATATCCATTCTTGTCTCTAATGAAAGATTTCAATGTCTTCCCTTATTCTTGTGGAAAACTGGCTATGCTAATTTTTATTTTATTAAGATGGTTTCACTCTTTACACAAATGTAACTCTACAGTTCAGCAGACATCTGTCCTCTTGATCTGCCCTAAGTTACTTTTTGCTATTCCTGATCTTTCCTCTTCTCATCTGTGGTCTTACTCTAATCAGCAGACTTGAGTGTGATGATTCCATGTTCTCTCCTATACAGTAAAGAACCCAGGCTTTGTAACAACTAGTTTCTTAGCTACTAAGAGGGTTAACTTGGTTTCACATGATTGAAGTTGTCCAAAGTCTGAATCTACATAAACACACTATAATTTATAATTCTCTACTAAGTAAAAATAAGAAACTGGCAAACAGGGTTATAAATCATACTGTCAATCACCTGATTGTGGTTTTCCTTTTGCAATAGGAGTTTTTGAAGGCTCACGCTGAGGATGAATTTCCTTCTCTTTTTCTGGTTCAACAGGAGGGGGAGGAGGAGGAGGAGGTGGAGGCTCAGCCAGAGAAGCTGCTGCTTTTTTCTCAGCTTCCTTTTCTTCTAATTCCTTTTCAACTTCAAAAGGATGATAAGAATGGATCTTCATTAGGGACTCCTACTATTTCATTTGAAGTAAGAGAAACCTAAGTTAATGCAAAATTACACTTACTGATTTAAGTCTAATCTGTGTTTTAGGGTTCTCCTTTAAATCATCTAGTCCTTAAAGCTAAGATTTCAAGCCTTCTATGCCTGGTGAGAAATACAGTTTCCCTTGACTTTTGATGTTGTTGTTGTTGGTGGTGGGGGTGGGGGTAGTAATGGTGGTGGTGGAGATGGTGAGGATGGTAGTGGTGGAGATGTTGGTGATGATGGTGTAGGTAGAGGTGGTGATGGTGGTAGTGATGATGGTGGTGGTGGAGTTGGTAGTGGTGGAGATGGTGGTGGTAGAGATGGTAGTGGTGGTGGTGGGAGTGGGGGTGGTGATGGTAGTGGTAGAGGTGGTTGATGGTGATGGTGGTGATAGTGGTAGTGACAGTGGGGGTGGGGATGGTGATGGTGGCAATCATGGTGGGGGTGGTGATGGTGATGGTGAAGATGGTAGTGGTGGTGAAGATGATGGTGTGGGCGGAGAGGGTGATGATAGGGTGATGACGGTGGTGATGGTGGGGAAGGGAAGGTGGTGGTAGGGGTGGGGGTATGTGTGTGTGTGTATGAAGCAGGTATAAAGGGCAGGTGAGTGGGTGCCAAATGTAAAAGTAACAATCTAAAAGTAGCCAATAATGACAAAGAGGAAAATAAAGGATTATTTCAAAACTTCCAGTGGGAAAGCAAGGGAAAAAACATAAAGAGATGTCTAAGAGCAATGTAATAGAAGAGGTAAGGGTGAGGAGGGAAGGAAATGTGTGGCAATGCCTTAAATAAATAAATAAATATAAAACACTTACACATGCAGTACATATGTCCTCAATTAAAACCTAGCAATTGATTCATTCATGCAACAACTGTTTATTGAACTTGAATTGTGCTTTGAAGAATAGGAGGGCCTACAACAATAAAGTAAAACTACGACTACTACTAATGATAATAATAATAATATTACAAACAACAATAGGCACAGTCTTGGTTCCTGGAGACAGAACAATAAAACAAAACAGAGAAAAATCAATGGCCTTATAAAGCTTACTCTGTAGTGGTAGGAGACAAACCATAATTATGACGAATAAGTTAATGTGTAAGAGGTTAGACAGTGATGAGTGCTGGGAGAAAAGACACAGAATAGAGGAAAGGAGATAAGGAATGCAGTAGGGCAGCTTTTGAAGTTTCAGAGAGAGAGTGCTAAGTTGGGTAGGCCCACCCAGGAGGTGACATATAAGAAAAGACACGAAGAAAGCCAAGGTATGAGCCACATGGATATCTGATGGAAGAGTGTTTCAGGCAAAGGAGATAGTCAGTCCAAATGCATTGAGGAATGGAGAATGGCTCATTTTCCTCTTTCTAGGCTCCCATCATTGTGATATCTCTTTTCATTTTATAATGCAGTTTCACCCTTCCTAGCACATGCTCCTCAACTGCCCCAGCATTTCCAGCCCTCCACAATGCAAAGGCCCACAGCTTTACTGACTGTGCCACTGGCAATGAATGCCTACATTCTTGTATGACTATTGTCTTTACATATGCTCCATTTGCCCTTACATCGGCAGTTCCCAACCTTTTTGGCCCCAGGGACTGGTTTCCTGGAGGACAATTTTTCCATGGACTTTGAGTATGGGGGATGGTTTGGGGATGATTCAAGCACATTACATTTATTGTGCAGTCAAACCTCTCTGCTAATGATAATCTGTATTTGCAGCTGCTCCCCAGCGCTAGCATCACCGCCTCAGCTCCACCTCAGATCATCAGGCATTAGATTCTCATAAGGAACGTGCAGCCTAGATCCCTTGCATGCGCAGTTTACAGTAGGGTTCACACTACTATGAGAATCTAATGCCACTGCTGATCTGACAGGACACAGAGCTTATGCGGTGATGCAAGCAATCGGGAACAGCTGTAAATATAGATGAAGCTTTGCTCACTCGCCCACTGCTCACCTCCTGCTGGGTGGCCTGGTTCCCAACAGGCCACAGACCAGTACCAGTCTATGGCCTGGGGGTTGGGGACCACAGACTTAGACCATTCTTTTCAATTCAGCAAACAAGGAGGTTTCATTCTATTAGACGATCTTTCTAAGTGGAAATTAAGGTTTTTTTGTTTTTTTCTGATTATAACAGTAATACATAATTATTATTTTAAAAAAATCCAAGAATTAAGACAAACAAGTAGAATGAGGAGTTGGCTGTTAAGCTTCTTTTCCCTTTTCCTTCAACCACCATCAATTATTGTACATACTGTCAGACTCTTTTCTGTGCATATATATTTAATACATATATATATACATATAATTTTTTAAAAAACAGACTATTTTATATATAAACTTCTTTTTTCCTACTTAGTGTATTATGGTCATTTTTTCATTTCAGAATATTATAGAAGTACCACATCCTTTTATTTCCTTTAACTTAATCAGAATGTTTAATACAGAGCAATGAGCTAGGTACATTATTGTTTCAATTATTAAATATTTGTTACAGTAATTAACTGATTGGAATATAAATCTTAAGTGATAGTTGAGTCTATAAATGTAGTTAGTGATTAAAATGCAAAATATTTAGAAAAATATTAAAGTGGAATCTGGTAGCTGGTAAAAACTTACTGATCCTAACCTGCAGCTTTAAGTCTTTGCAAGTTAGAGTTAGTTTGGTTCTGCCTCCCAACCAAGACTCTGTGTGATTGCTGTGGAAGGTTCCCTCACACTTCTCAGCCTACTTTCTGTCAAGTGACATGGTAAGCCTTTTAAAATACTATACAATTATTTTTTGTTGTGTCTGAAAGCTTCACATTGACATTTTTATGGAGTAGACATTTAGATGTAGGAGCTTGTCTTTCTAAGTGTGAGCTCCTGCACCCCATGGTGATTGGGCTCATACCTATGGGCTACTTTAATGTCAGTTAACTGATACATCATGCTGGTTAGGTCACAAATCTAGCAACAGAAGACAAAGTGCTATCAAGGTAACTTAAGAATCCTTCTGATATTAACTTTGACCATTTTTATTACACTAAGAAACTATAGTTGCCAATATAATTAGGAGTGATAAACAACAAGGAAATATCTATTTCTCAAGTCACTTCTTAAAGGCAAAATCCCAGTGTAACTCTGGCATTGCATTCAGCTTAAGATCCCTTTCAATAAAATTTTCCAGTACAAAGTTAATACCATACAAAGTTAATGGGTAATTATTACTGGCTGAATAAAGGGGGAAGGAGTCCTGGATGGTTTAATGTGCGTGAGATATACCCCAGCAATAGGCTAATAAATAAGTAATTAATAATCAATAAATTCATAAGAAAATATGTAGATTTAGGGAAAATTAATTGCCTAGTGTTTTCCATCCTAAAAGAATTCACACACTGTTTCCTTATATTGCTGAAATTAACAAATTGAAATCTTTACCCTTCTCTATAGCATCTTTAGTTCTTTTTTATTTATTTATTTTTGTTTTGGTTACTATTTTTACATGAAAGCAATACTTTCAGTGAGATAATCTCTCTTTGATTAAATTAAATTAAATTAAATTAGAAGAAGATAAAAATCTTTTATTCAGAAACATAAGCAGCAGAAAGCTAAAAGTCAGAGGTAGAATGCACTTGTAGATAGTATAATTCAAATACAAGAGAGAACCTTGCAATCACAGTTTTGTTTCCTTCTAAACTCATTAAAATCACACATTTAGTTACATTACCTTTATTCTTTTTTTTCACTATTTCAGCCGTAAAAATATCTTTTACTGTTTGGTGTAAAGACTCTGTATCTATTTCAGCATTGATTTTTATCAAAATATTTTCTGGCTCTGAAAACCATTGCTCCAACAAAGGCCAGTTGTCCAAGAAGCCTGTAATTCTGCAAAATAAAAATATTATATGAATATCTCACACTGATTGAAAGATTTGAGTGACATTAAGCATAATTTATTTGACATAAAAACAAAATAATAGGCGCCAATACAGTTGAATCTGAAAAAGAAACTTGAATAAATCTGTAGGCAATGGAAAGTAAATAGTAGGTTATAGCCATTTTTAAAAGATGTGTAAAAGAGTAAAAGAGCAAAATTCCACCAACTCAGGAAATCTTTAGTAAAAGTTCAGGTCTTTTAAGTAAAAATCTAAGGGAATATCATCTGTACTCATGATACAATAACCGAGAACTCTTCTGATGGTAGCTGTAGCCTGATCCACCCAGGTCATCTACTTTTTTTTCTTAGAGATAGAAATAGAAGAGATCTTTGAGTAAGTATAGATGGTTCATACTTATTTTCTTTACTCAAAAGTATTTTTGGAATGATTCTTGAAACTTTTTTTTTCTGGAGAGTATACAGCCTTAATGTAGCTCAAATTACTCTCCCCTGGCTTACTCCCTACCGTGAGAATTCTCAGGGTTTCAAAAAATAGTCTAATTTTGTCTAAATTTTCTTTTCCAATGGCCAATTGCACACAACTGAAAGAATGCCACATAACTCTATTTTAGCAAAACAGAAGTAGTTTACATTCTCTAGTCTGATGCTTAGCTCTTTGAAGTTTCACGTTCTTTACTGGCATTTCCTTAATGAGGGCTAAATTAGGATTCCATATAATTAATTTATAAGTTTGTGTAAAAGGAATTGTTGCCTTATTTAATTCTTCTTTCCTCAGACTATAATAGCTTGTTCTCTGAATATGAAAGTTATCACATAAATATTTCACTCATCATCAAAACTACTTAGTTTTGTTTTACCTAAAAAGATTGAATACTATGAAATATACCTTTTTTCTCAATCTGATGATTCCAAAGTGACTAATTGTCATTCTGTTCAATGGGCAAGAAATAAGAAGAAAGGCATTTAGTAAAAAACTAACCTATGTTGTATCTGGTCTCTTAAATTCTGGTCCCCATGCATATCTTGGTTTTCAGCAGCTACATGTTGACTGATATCTCCATGAGCAATTTTATGTGAAAATTCTTCAGCTACAGTATGAAAATTATTTAATTAGATAATTTTCAAAACCAGTAAAAGTTTCTACTTACTGCTAAAATATACTAATGCAAGATGCCAAATAGATATGGTACTATATTTAGTCCAACATTATGTAAAAATGTTTTTAAAAGATGCTGAAAGAGTATAGTTTTGTGATAAGAATGCAAATTCTTCCAGGAAATTGGGAGAAATTAGGAAACCACATTAAAGACAAGTTGTAGTGTCAATGTAGAGGATCTCAGGATTGACTATGAACAGATGAGAATGAAAAATAATGGGTCATCATGGATGATTAACTTGTAAAGAATTAGAAAAATTAACACTGTGATGTAAAAATTAAGAATAAATAATAAGGTGGCCATAAAGTCAAATATGCATAAAATTATTTGTTGACATTATATTATGATAACAACAAAATAATTATATTTCTTTTTAGACCTTATCATCTCCCTATAGAATAGACATAAAGGAATAAGACCCAAAGAGACCAAAAACAAACAAAAAACCAATCTCAACAGCTCTGATTAAGTCCTATTCTGGAAAACCCAGAATACTCACAAACTTAGGATAAATGGAAAATCATGTCCACAGAGAGGAAAGAAAGCCTTGAACTAGATTAAAAGAAATTAGATTTATCAATGCAAGAGAACCTTGAAGAGTGAATTCATAGATTTCAATAAAATGAAGGCCCATCAAAGGATATAGTAATCAGTTGTTCTCCATCTACATTCATGCTGGAACAAAGTGAAATAGATTTAGAATACAGAATGATGCTTCAAAGTTATTTATAAAATCCAAGGATTACTGACATCAGAATGGGTGACTGAAGAATATTTTGGGAGCTCTTCTCAGGAGATGGTATCACAACCATCTCATGATCACTTTCTCATATTTATCAAGGACTACAGCAGATAGATTAGCATTCCTCTCTCTCCAAACTCCACCCAGGCATTGGTCCCTTCACCTTCTCTCCACTTCTGGCACTCACTATGATGGCTACTGGATTTTGTGATCACCCTGAATGGTTCCATTTTTGCAATCCTAATGACCTTTACTCCTAGCACAAACTCTCATCCATCTAGCACTCCTGTGTAGCTGATGAATCTCTTCAGTGTTATCCAGTCCCTAAATTCCTACATCCTTTTCCTCAAATTTGCCAGCATTATCCTGACTTCACTTTACATTTTCTATCAAACCTAGATTACATGATTGTATACTTCAAGTTCTCTCTGCCTCTTAACTTCAATTTCTGTGTCCTTCTGCTACACC
>CAUYRT010084972.1:0-19239 GCA_963574885.1 Lepilemur ruficaudatus
AAATTTTATTTCAGAATATTATGAGGGTACAAATGTTCTGGTTGCATAAGTTTCTTTTGCACCATTTGAGTGAGTCACAGTTATAAGTGTGCCTGTCATCCAGACAGTGTGCATTGTATCTGATAGATGTGAATTTACCCATTCCCTCCTCCCCGCTCCCACTGCCTTGATTTCCAATGAATGTTATTTTCATATGTGCACATTAAGTGTTGATCTATCAGTTACAATTTAATGGTGAGTACGTATGGTGTTTGATTTTACAATTTTCTGATACTTCACTTAGAATAATGGACTCCAGTTCCATCCAGTTCCATTTAGGTTAATAAAAGAGGTATTAGTTCACCATTTTTTATGGCTGAGTAGTACTCCATGGTATACATATACTACATTTTATTAATCCATTCATGTATTGATGGGCACTTGGGTTGTTTCCACATCTTTGCCATAAACATGGTGTCGGCATCTTTTTTATATAATGTCTTTTTTTTTTTCCTTTGGGTAAATACCCAGTAGTGAGATTGCTGGATCAAACGGTAGTTCTACTTTAGTTCTTTGATGTATCTCCATACTATTTTCCATAGAGGTTGTGCTAGTTTGCAGTCCCATCAACAGTGTTTGAGGGTTCTTATTTTCTGCATCTGCATCAACATTTGTTGTTTTGGGACTTTTTGATAAAAGCCATTATCACTGGAGTTAGGTGATATCTCATTGTGGTTTTCATTTGCATTTCCCTGATGATTACAGATGTTGCACAATTTTTTCATACGATTGTTGGCCATGAGTCTATCTTCTTTTGAAAAGCTTCTGTTCATGCCTTTTGCCCACTTTTTAATGGGGTTGTTTGACTTTTTTCTTGCTGATTTGTTTGAGTTTTTTGCAGATTGTGGTTATCAGCCCTTCATCAGATGTACAGCATATAAATATTTTCTCCCATTCCGTAGTTTGTCTATTGGCTCTAAATGATTGTTTCCTTGGCTTTGAAGAAGTTTTTTAATTTGATCAGGTCCCATTATTTATTTTTGTTGTTGCTGTGATATTTCATTTCTTTCTTAATATTCAAATGGTCTGTTATGACAAAAGGCTTTATACAGTGACTTTTTAGTGGTGTTTCAAAAGCATTTTACTCTAGACAGTTTAGTCAGCAAACATTTTAAAATATGGGTTATATAATTTTGAAAAGTTACAATTTTTAAGATAGAAAGTATCATATTTTTTTAATATTCTATTTATTTTAGTATTATAACGTCATGAGTAAATTGTTCCTATTTGGTTATAAGAGCAAATTGAGTTCCTTGTGGTTAAAAGCGTCCTAAAGCATAAAACCTATCTAGATGTTATTTCTCATGAGCTTGAACTAAATAGTTATGTGAAGTATTTTTTCATGCATAAAATCTTAATATTTTACAATAACAATATAAATTATTTGAAATTAGTCTACTATTTATGCAAAAGTGAATAAAATGTAAGAGTCAATTAAGGTTACATTTCTTTCTTTCTATAAACATTTCTACTTTATTATTTATTAAATCTCCACAGTTGTGGCCTCAAGTTTGAGATTTTACTTTTAGTGCTAGTGATCATTAGTTTACTTATTCTCTGCTTATGTTTGACTTTATACTATGAAACACTGAAAGCCTATTATCTTAATAGGTGATAAATGCAATTTTTTAGTAAAATGATTTACTAAAGAAATGCAAATCTGAATTCAATAATGAGTATATTACTGATGTTGATTTTTCCCATCATTAACTGTAGCTGCTTTAAACTTAAGTACTATCATTTTTAATAATGTGTATATTCAACAGAAAGACTATTGCTCAACATGAGTTAGGGCAAACCTTCTGCTAGTCAAAGATTATAAGTGTTGAATATACTTTCATAGAGTGTTAACCTGATTTTTTTCCCATATATTTTTATTTGAATATATTCATGGGATACAGGAGCAATTTTGCTACATTGGTATATTGCACTGTGGTGAAGTCAGGGCCTTCAATGCATACATCACTGAAACAATGCACATTGTACCGACCAAGTAGCCTCCCGTCATCGACTCCCCTCTTATATTTCTCACCCCTCTGAGTCTCCATTGCCTGTCATTCCATACCGTGCTTCCATGTATACACATTATTTAACTCTCACTTATAAGTGAAAACATGCAATATTTGTCTTTCTGTGTCTGAGTTGTTTCATATAAGATAATGGCCTCCAGTTTTATTCATGTTGCTGCAAAAGATATGACTTCATTATTTTTTACACCTAATAGTATTTCATTGTGTATATATACCACATTTTCTTTATATAAACCTCCATTGATGGACACTTACATTGATTTCATATCTTTGGTATTGAGAATTGTGCTGCGTCTATTTTATATATTAATTTCTGTTCCTTTGAATAGATACACAGAAGTGAGATTGCTAATCATATGGTAGTTTTATTTTTAGTTCTCTGAAAAAAATCTCCATACTGTTTCTGTAAAGGTTGCACTAATTTCCCACCAACAGTGTATAAGGGGTCCCTTTTCTCCATATCCTTACCAACATCTATTATTTTTTGTCTTTTTGATAATAGCCGTTCTGATTGGTATACGATGGCATCTCAAACCTGATTTTTGAGTTTAAATTATTTTAGTTGTTATATAACTTATTTGTATATCAACAGATCAGGTTTAATTTATAATTTCATTTGTGTGAACTTGAAATAACAAGTTTGACCTATTGGGTGTCTAAATATTATTTTCTTCTCAATACTGTACATTTCATTGATCTTTGTGAGAGAGTATATAGTAAAATATTTATTCTGATATTGTTACCTTACAATAAGAGAATGAAATAAATAAAGGAATATAGATCCTTTCTGTCTTTTCTAACATGTATGTCTATTATTATTATAGAACAGTCACAACATCTCAGCATTTTCTTTTTGTCATTTTTTAAAAAAACAATACAAGATCTATAGAAATTGCACAAACAGGAAGGTATTGGTACAAGTTCATATGCTTGTATTATATGATAAAATTCTTTAAAAACCAAAAATATTAAGGATTTTAGTATAGTATAGTGTAGTATATTTTAATCTGCTGTATTTTGTAATACTTAATTTCATTGATTTTGCTACCATCCTTAGTAAGGTAATATTTAAGGAAGTTATCAAGTCTACTTAAAATAGAATGGATATTCAATAAATAGTTTTAGAAATCGTTTCCTGCTTGACAGAAAAATAATCCCTCTGTAAAATATATACATGTATAAACAAGTGTGCATTTTGTATGTACTACAATGTGTGTGTATGTATGTGGACATTTTCCTAACACATTCAATTTTATAGTAGTCATGGAAGACTGATTACTTGTTATGTGCTAGATAGCAAAAACATAAAATTTTGGCATGAGAAGCTGTATTTCCACTTAGGATATGTTCCACAAGATGATGTTGTTGCATAATAACAATGAGAAAAAGTTAGATTGCCTACAAAGTCATATTAATGAGCCCATCAGAGAGTTGAAGTCACAAGGCATATAATTAAACTACATTCTAGAGTGATAGTCACTCCAAGAGAGAGGAGATACATAATTGGTTTCAAAGATGAACATATGACAAAGACAAAAGGGGAAACTATACATATAGGTAAAAATAAATCAGCTAATATTTTTTAAAAATTCTTAAAAGTCTCATGTGTCATTTCAAAGTTGCAAGGATCCCCTCACCTCAGAGAGAAGGAAAGGTGGCAGTCACTCACTCATAAGCTCTTTTCCATTGGCCCTGACTTGGAGACTATGAGAAAGGTCACAGCAAGAGACAGGAGCGAGGACCCTAGTTGCACAAGTACACAGAGATGATGAGCTATCTGAGGGGACATGAGCAAAATCCTAGGTCTTGTGTGATCCCTGCATCATACAAAGCAAAAGCTTTAATGTGCTGAGATAAGTTAACAAACTCTCTGACCTCCAGTGTTCATACAAGATCTACGTTTCTGGGAAATAGGTAGGAATGAAGAAACAAACACAAAACAATGACCCTAGAGAAGGTAGAAGAAACCCCCGCAATAAGGATCCTGTAAGACAAAATAAATATCTGTTACTGATGAGGAAGAAATGGAAATTTTTCTCCACTGCATGATCTGACAGACAAATAAAGCACTGCTTCCCACAGTGGAAGCTACAAGAATCCTGAGAAGGCCTTATTCTTGAGGCTTATAGGCTAGCCTAAGCCTGACATCTGGAAAGGAAGCAGAGAATTAACCTTCTCTATTACAAGTCTAATGCTGTGTGTCAAGTTTAAGTATTCTACCTCAGGGATAATGGCCAAGAAGAGATAATGGCCGAGAATGTTCCAAAATTAATGAGGGCAGGGTGGGGGAGGAGAGAGAGAAGAAACAGAAGAAAAGAAAATCTGGATTTAAGATGCCTAGAGAGTACCAAACACAAGATATAAAATGCATTTAAACAATATCATATTCAAACTGCGGACTACCAAAATAAAGAGAAAGTCCTGAATACAGCCATAGAAATAAGAACCACAAAAAGGGCAAAAATATAATTACAACAATCTCCTCTTCAGAAAATATGTAATCAAAAGACAATGGAGTAGTAATTTGAAAGTAATGAAAGAAAGAGAAAGATAAGAAAAACTTCCAAACTGGAATTCTATAGTCTTCTAAGATTTGCAAAAGGCATCTTACACATGCCTAAGACAAGAATATATTCTGCCATATTCTGCCATTACAAGTGAAAATGAAAACAAACCATAAGAATATATGTGAGTTGCTGTTACAGTTTTTCCAAATAGAAATTAATACAATTAAATGCTTATGTAAGACCAAAAATCTCTTAAATCAATGATTCAAGCTTAAATATTAGAAAATAGGCAAATAATAAGAAAGCAATTTAAACAGAGCAAAGGAGCTATTAAATATAAATACAAAAATGAATAAAATCAACATACTAATATTAAATAAAATCATAAAACCAAAAACCTTTTGTTTGAAATTAACAAAATTGATAACATGATAGCCATACTGATAATAAAATAATAAATAAGACATAAATTATTTTCTTATGTGAAATTTACATTTATACAAATATAGATATTAAAACAATTATAAGTGAATATTAACAGACTAATAAGAAACTATTAAGAACACTTATATAACCAATTTGAAAAATTTAATAAAATGGACTTATTTCTTGAAGGACTCAAACTGAAATGTTCATTAAAAATGTACATATTATACATATGCCTTATAGCTCTCTATATATTAAACTACTGAATTCAAAATCCAACACATTCCCACAAAGAAAACTCTAGACGCAGATGACATTACTGTTGAATTCTACCAAATATTGAAAGAAGAAATGAAAACTATTTTCTTCAATCTCTTCCGAAAAAGAGAAAGGGAATGAACCCTCCCAACTCAATTTTGAGAGCAGAATTACCCTGATACCAAATCCAGACAAAGATATAGCAAGAAAGTAAAACTACAGAATAATGTTATTTACGATTATACATTCAACAATCTTTAACAAAATATTTGTAAGTTAATTTCAATAATTAACACAAGATAATTTATCATGACCAATTCTGCTTTATTCCAATAATGTAAGGTTACTACAACATGTGAACACCAAGCAATATAATTCACCATATCGACAGACTGAAAAAAGAAAACGTATCCAATTTAATAGATGCCAAACAAGAATTTGACAAAATATTGCATCTATTCATGAGAAATTCTCAGAATATTAGGGCGAAAAGGAAACTTTCTCAACTGGATTTAAAAAAAAAACATCTAAAAGCCCTATAGGTAACATTATACTTAACGGGGGAACGGAAGTGGGAGGCTGACATAGCTTTTCCCCTAAGATCAGAAACTAGGCAAAGATGTATCTTCTCTCACCATTTATATTCAGCATTGTACTGAAGTCATAGGCAATATATTAAAGTAAGAAAATATAAAATTCACAAAATTGGACATGAAAAAGTAAAGTTTCTTTATTTTCAGACAACATGATAGTCTGAACTATGTAGAAAATAAGAAAGATTCTACACAAATTATCCTATAATAAGTGAGTTTAATAAGATTGTAGGATACCTGACTAAAGAAAAGATAAAGCTTATAAATAAGTACATGAAAATATGTTCAACATCTTCAGTTTATAGAGAAAATCAAATTGAAACCATAATGAAGATACCACTACAAACATTCCAGTATGGATAAAATGAAAATGAATATAGATAGATGCTAGATAGATTCCAGGTAGAAAAATGGTAGAAATATAGATGGATGGATGCATAGATAGATGGATGGATGATAGACAGGCAAACAAGCAGTCACAACCCTGACAATTACAATGGCTGAATAGGAAGCAAAGCAATTGGATCTCTCATATATTTCCAGAGGCAATCCAAATTGGCACAGCCACTTTGTTGAAAAGGTTTGGCAATTTCTTATGAAATTAAACATATGGTTTCCATATGACCCAGTAACAGCACTCTTAGATATTTGTATAACAGAGATGAAAATATATATCACCACAAAGTTCTGCACAAAATACGTATCGTAAGTTTCTTTGTGGTTACTAAACTTCAGAAACCTCACCAATATTCATCAGCTGGTGTATTGGTGAACACAGAGTGGTACACCTATAAAAAGAAATACTATTTAGTATTACCTGCTGATGCATCCCCCACCTCCCCAAAAATGGATAACTTTCAAAAACTTGTATAAACAAAAAATTCTAATCAAGAAAAACATGCTACCTGATTGTATTTATATTAAATTCTTGAAAAGTCAAAACAATAAGGATGGAAATCAAATAAGTTGATGTCAGAGTCGGAGGGAAGAGATGGGGTATGGACTGCAAATAACAGGCAGTATTTTGAGTATGTGGTAATATTCTATATCTTGCCTATGGTGTTGGTTACCTGACTGCATACAGTTAGCAAAACTCACCAAACGATTTACCTAAAAAGGATGATTTATTTGTATGTAAATCATATATCAATAAACATGAATAATAAAAAATGGTCACAAGAAATAAAGATTTAAAAAGTTATGGAGGTTATAGGAACATATACACTATTTCCATTTTTCAAGCAGTACCTCTATTAATTTCTATTCTAAGCCTATATTCCAGAACCCAATCCTTTCTGGGAGATATAGCTTAAACATGACTGAAGTCCTAAAAATTTTGGTCATTGGAAACAAATAAATTCCTTTTTACAAATGATCTCTTATGGTAGCTAGAATCCCCACAAAATCAAAGGCTTCTGCAACCAACAAAATAGTTTCCTTTGATGTCATTTAAATTGGTGAGCAGAAGAGAGGGGTAATAAAGAAAGATTTATAGGAAACACATTGCTAAAACAACAGCTCTGCCTCTGAACACAACAAAGGAAAAATATCAGGTGGTTTAAGGTAGCAATCTGTCATGTATGCTGTTCTATGGAATTTGACAGTGATTGTTATTTGAATCAAACAGTAAATTCATTCTTGGTGTATTATAACTACCCCAAAACGATTTTGGTGAAAGCTTTTCTTTATGCTTTAAGAATTTTCTTCTGTCTACTCTTCAGCAGATTGTTTAACTCTAAATTCATTTTGAAAAAGTAGTTACTTGTTTTATTGTAAAAGATACATGATATCAGATTTCATCTGTGAGTAAAGTAAGCCTATAGTATTAACATATTTTGCATTTTCCTGAATATGAATACGTACTCATTTATCCCTTTAGATTTTGATGTTCGTATCAATATAGTAAAATTGAATTGTATCCACTTTTCTTTAGTTTTTCTCTTTCTCACAGTAAGTTTTATTGATTTCTTTGAAATAGCTGAAGCCACAGAAAAATATAATATTAACTCATAAACAATGTACTTCCATCTTCCATCTTTATAAAAAATGCATGAATTATATAATAAAATTACATAAAAAGACAAAACTGATAATTATCAATATGTATCAAGGTAATAAATGAACATTTTAAGTAAGTACTTTTTACTTAGAAGTTTTAATTCTAGGATTAAGCTCTAGCACTCTTTCCAGTTATTTCTATGATTTATAGCCTAGTTGTATTCCAAATCTGTTTATTCGTTATCTGTGGGAAACTTGAAAAACATTATCCCTATATGAACTGCATTATCTTACAATGGAAAAATTCCCTAAGCCAACTTCCCATGTTTGACTACCATAATATAGGCAAAATACTGTGTTTATAATAAAATGGATGTAAAACTATCATTAGCATGGTATTTTTCCTGGGACAATCATTCTCAAGGACTTTTGATTAAAATAAAAGATAATTAAATATTTTTATATTATTAAATATTCCCTAAATAGGAAGAATTGTGATTCCTCATAAGACTCATTTAATTTAGCAAAACTTATAGATGTTTAAGGGTAGACAATTTTTTCCAATTCATGGAATCTTTCCAGATCCTATTGTATTGGCTTGCTCATCCCATCTTGAGTTCATGTTTTTGTCCACCCCACACTGTTTCCCATATATATAAAAAAATTTTATCTGTAGGTCCTAAATCAAAATCTTTCTTATCCAACACAGATTCCTTTGAAAAATAATAGGAAAGCAATTGGAAAAAGAGACAGGGGTTCTTCTTTACTTTTCTCTCATCCTCCCTGTTTGATATCTTTCGCTCATTACTTGGAGTTATTTTTGTCTTGGTTTGTGACCACATGCTAACTTACACAGCTCAATTCACCCAGATGAAACATATAGCTACCTATGGGGGTAACAGCGCATTTTTTTAAACATTTTTTCTCAAGCTCTCACAGTTTATATATCCCCAGGACCAACTTTCTTAAACCGCAGGCAGCAAGTATTTTTACTCATTGATAAGTTATAAAAGTGTTTCCTGAAATCTGTCTTAACATCATAGGGCTCCTATTTAATAGCAATTGTCCTAATAATTTCAGTAATGTTAGCAGAGAACATAAACTCACAAAACTCACTTTCTAAAGGAAAATATTCTTGTGTTGAAGTACCTAGAATTCATGCAATTTATTTATTATGGAATCAAGGTTCTATGTGTATCCTATAGTGCATTTATCTTGTTTTCAAAAGGTTAGCTATTTTAAGTACTAGTTTGGGATTCATATCTTTAAGAAAGATCAAATATTTTCTTTCACATGAACTGTATGTGTTTATGAGTACATCTAATATCCTATCCATTCCCACATTGTTTGCAAGTAAATGTAAGATAAAAATTAGTTTGCCCATGACTTTTAAAATTTGATTTAGAGGAGTATTTATTTAGGGAAACTACATTTCAATTTATTTTCTGAGCCAAACTGTGATAAATATACTAAAAATACTTTCTGTAGAAGTAGGTATAAACTCTTTTAATGACAGGGAATAGATATATGGTGGAGAAACCTTTCCAACTTCATTCTACAACCTTACTGGCTTCAATGGAAGTACTTTAACACTTCCACTCCTATTTCCACAAACCAATGTCATTTCATGTCCACCTAGATCAAAAGCAGAAGGGGACGCAAAAACATCACCCAGGGAAGTCTGATTTTATATTGTCAAATCTCACTTTAAAAAGTTTTCGTATTTTATTTGTTATTGACATTTTCTACCTTATCAGAAACTAGTATTAATGTAATGGAAAAAATAAGAAAAATGTTGTCTTTCTCATGTAGGTAGCTGAATTTATGTACTGTCTTTTCCATTTTTCAATCATGTTTTGGACAATTGTACTTTTTTCCCCTCTGGGATCTTCAAATATTATATTGTGATTTGTGTGCCAAATGCACTAACCAGCAGGGAGTCGAACACAATAATTTGATTCTGTGAGGCTCTGCTCTCTTTATGTACTACCACTAAGGCGTTATTTTTCACTCACTCAAATCTACATATTCATGGGATCAGACAGAGTAAGTTTTTATATAAAATTAAGCTTTTCAAGAAATATTAGGAGATTTCAGTGTTGGTCAATTATTTAATAATTGAAGGTACTTGATCAACTGAAAATATTAATATTTGTTCAAGTTTTCACAATGGGATAATGGGAAAATGATTAGATTCTTATTCTGCTGATTCACAGTCCAGGTCTCTTTTCCCGTATGTACTACTCTGATCACTTCATATGTCTTCATCTGTAACTGATAAGCTACATTTATATAATATTTTATACACTGCAATTAAATTATAATTTTGTGATCATATCCATCCCAATAGAATGTATTACTAAAAAAATTCAAAAGACAAAGAAAAATATAAAGAAAACATGGCCTTCTTTCTCTCCCTCCTCAGAAGTAACCTATATGCTGAAGTACTGTATAGCATTCCTATACTTTACTAAGAACTAATAATTATACATTAACATTAGTTAAAGACGAGGGGTTGTAACCTATACAGAAAAATTCAATGACATAGTAATCAGGTATCTTGGATTGTTCTCTCAAATCTGTCGTTAGATAGAAAACTTGACAAAGGCACATCATGTAACTTCTCTGATCCTATTTTTCATCTGAAAAGTAATGGGCCTTGTATGTGTTTGCGTAAAACTTTTACAGATCTAAAATAATATCATTTTAAATATTTAAATCATGTTATTCCTTATCAATTGCAAAGACACACAAAGTACAAAAAAGGTTTGATTGTAACTTCTGTGAGTTATCCAGAAAGGATCGCTAATAAAATAATTTATTTTGTATTGGGCATTAGATTATTTCTGTTGTAACTTGAGACCTGAGAAATTCTATTTGTAGAATCAAGGTGATGGAAATCTATTGACTGCTAGCTAGCATTTGCACACGTGTTTCACATGCAATATTTAAAAGGAGTGGAAAAGTGTGTGCATTGCACTTATCAACATTTAATTGTGAATATATCTAGAAGTATAAGCCATGATGATTGTTTGTTTGTGTAATTTATTCCCATAACCACATAGCTATGATTCCAGATTCACACAATGTTTGATGCAAGACCGTTTATGATCAAAATTGGAATTCAAAGAAATCTCTAAAAATTATAGTTTTGGCTTTGCACTGTTTCATTGTGGTATTGTGCTGTTTACAAACCATTAAGTGAATTTACATGTCTTTACTTGGTAGCCAAAAAACTTAATTAAGCTAACTTGTCATATCACAGAGAAAAGTATAGACCATTAATTAACATCTTCACTCAGAATGGAATAAGCAGACAAAAGATAAAATTGCAAAACCTCATTCATTCTTTCTGATGGAAAGACATACAATAATGCTTAACTTGAAATCACACCATGATTAGAAAATTAATCTATCATCAATTAAACAAATCTATAGAGATAATTTTTAAATTAATTTAAAAATCATTTAGATAATATGTAAAGCATTAAAACAAACTTAAATCAAATAATGTTTGGCCATGCTTTATAATATTTGGGTAATAATGTCTTAAAATATTTTTGGAATGTAAATTGTTCAAAAAAACTTTTAAAGCATTGTTATATATCTGGAGACCTCACTTGTTTGAACAAAAAATCTATACATTTTAAACTTACATACCTATTTACACACAAAATGCACTATTTTAGTATTTAAGAAGTAGGCTGAATTTATTTGATTTTATTAAACTTCTTTCTTAAGGTTATTTGATATCCCAAATATTATAAAGAAAAGCAGATAGATGTTTTGCAGATTAAACTATTGGGATGGTGATATCATTCTTTCTCCTTAATATAAGAGTATTCTTTGCCTTATGATTATAAAGAGACCTAATTCTAATGAAGCAAATGTCAGACATATGGGGATATGGAAAATTACTATAGAGACTTGGTGGGTCCTGATGAATCTATCCAGTACAGGAAAATTAAACAGTACCTGATTACTATTTGCTAAGACTGGGCTCATCTGTGCACACATTTAATTTATGGTTTTAATTTACCTTTAATGTAAAATATAACTTCCAAGGATATAATATATCACTTGTCCTTAATAAACCTGTCATGAATGTGAGTTAGTCTTATATGATTTTTAGAAACGATCTTGGAGTCTAAGAAAAGTTCAGCTAAATCACATTTTTTAATGTTTGCTATATGCATGAAATATGCCTGCAATAATACTTCAGTTTTTAGTGGTGACATTTGCTTTGAATGGAAAAAAGCCATAGATTAAAAAAGAAAAAAACTGCATCCCTTAAAATTTCCTATATTAGCATATTTTATTAAGGGAGGATATATGACTTTTGAAATGGCTAATCTTCTGGATACTCAATTTCAAGTGATTGGTGTTTACAGTAAAGAACTCAAGGAGAAAAATCTAGGAGGATGAAAAGAAATGAGATGTTATTGTGAGACTTGAAGACTGAAGTTAAAATCTCTTAATCATACGCTAAAAGTTCACCAATGTCTGTGTATTCTGGTCACATATATTCTGTTAACTACATGTAGAGCTATTAATGATTTTCAAAACTTCTTTCTTAATTGGCCCTTCAAAAGTAATTTGATTTCCTTAAGTATTTAAGAAAACATTCCACAAAGCTAAAATTAGAAAAGCAAAATGAAAGAAAGGAAAAAAAAAGAAAGGAAGGAAGGAATGGATGAAAGAAGGAATGAAGGAATGAAGGAAGAAAGGAAGGAAGGAGACAAAAAGCCAGCCTATACACAGCGGTCAATATGCTTCACTGGCTTATCCTGATTCTATATCATAAGTTTAGAAATCTAACATTTTACTCAGGTTTTACTTTTATTTATTAGTCAAGTATGTCTGGGATGTACAATACACCATGTCATTTGTCTAATAAAATTTGTCCTTTTTTTGTTTATATCTAGAAAATAAACACATAGCTTCTATTAAAATTAAAGCTGGAGATTGGGAAGCCTGAAATTGAAAAAATATTTTTCGTATTTATTCTTTTCTGTAGTTAAAATGCATAGAGAAAAATGTGTCTAAATTACCTTGACTTAATTTGAATACAGACAGAAAAAGTTAAAGACATTGCCAGAGTCTAGAAGCAGGTCATATGTAAATTGCACTGCCATTGAGAGCAGAGAGCCATCCTCCAACATGGCATTTAGCACACGTTCAAACTAAAATGACCCAGTGCATTACAAGACACAAACACTTTAGCAAAGACAGTGTTCTTTTTCTGAGAGAATAAACAAACGAGTAAATAAATAAAGCATATAAATTACTTGTGATATAGTTTGCCTTCATCATTTATTTGATCCTCCACTCTTAATATAGTACAAAAGAAATTAAAATGAAATAAAATAATATTATTAAAAATGTAAGATACAGAACTGCTCCCCCAAGAAAAACCACAAATTGAGTTATAAACAATAAATGGTTCACTGGAGTTTGGCATCAATTTGATAAACTTTTTTACATTTAATTGAGATATAAGTTTTCCTGATAATTATAGTAAAGTGTTAGGTGAGCCTAAAAAATAGTAATACACATAAAAACAATTCTCCCCAATTGCATGCCTTCATTTTAATATACCTTCTGCCAAATGTACCATTTCTATATCAGTTTGATAGAGTAAATTGGACTTTATTTGTTGAAGGATTGTTATTGAACTAATTATATAACTTCAAGATTGATAATGCATTTTTTTCAATTACCAAAAAAATAATTTAAAATAAATAGACATGCATAAAGAATAAAATGCACTTAGGAATCTCATAAAAGTACAATGTAGACCAATGGTTAAGAATACAGACCATCTGAGTGTGAATCTCAGGTCTCTTTTTCTTCCTGTATCAATTTGGACAAGTTACATACATTCCATTGTCTTAGTTTCCTCATTTGGAGAAAAGATAGAATAATATCTACTTCACTGAATTACTGGGAAGATTATATGAACTACTGTATGAGAAAAATTGAGAACAGTGCCAGTCATATAAATGTTTGGTATTATGATATGACATATTTTTCATATTGCAGCAAATATAAGCAATGTTTCCCTGAGAATTGGTTACTAAATTGTTGAATATAGTCTCTTTCTAAGTTACTGGTTTTACTTTCTATCTTATTTACCTATAATTTTAGGGCTCTTTTCCTGTTTCTATCATGATATTTTTTTTGAAATGGTAGACATAGCATTATTTAAGCGAATCATAAATAGAAAATTCTATATACAATATGATGAAAAAGGTATTATTTTCCAAGATGTTTCAAAGTAAAGAATTTCTTTGAAAAAATGTGACTATTTACAACACAAATAATTGAGTAGTGTATTAAAAATTATTTGTCCAAAAGAAAAAAAGTTGAATAATATTGCCTTACATTTCTAAGCTTATTTTATAGACTTTACAACATAATGATAAAATTGACACAGCTATATTTACAAAAGCAATGATACACATGGATTTCAAACAAAAAAAGTAAGATTAAGAAAGTAATAATACTAAAAATATTATTTATTATTATACTGCATTGTGATATCAGTATTTCTAATACAAATGAAGATAGATTATAGACAGATAAATAAACAAATTATTGATTTTAAAGATATTTTCAGTATCCATAATGAGAAGAATGGAATTTAAAAGCTATATCCTAAAAACATAAAACAGCATATGAACATACCAACTCACTATAAGAGTAGAAAATTGACTCATATTTGAGTCTGCAGTTGCACTGGTTATAGTTCACTAAAATACACAAGCGTCCTACCTCTGGCTCTTATACTGGGAAAATATAGTACTGTGTCATGCATGAGTAATATGTAATCATTCATTAGTCTAATCTCATTAATCTAATCTCCTTGAAACATTCAATGTTATGATAAAATTTCCAGTTCAGAAAAACAAAGAGATTTTTAAATGTCGTCAGCCTATTTATTCATTCACAGAAAAAAAATCATTTCATTCCAGTAAGAATACTGGCATGTTGAATAAATACAGAACATAGAGTTAAATTACTAAATTCACAGGATTCACAGGATTATTGGTTCAGATATCAGTGAATGATGGTTTCAATTTGTATCTCCAGGTAAGGAAGCTTCAAGTAATATTCGATCTAAGTATTGTTAATTTTAAGTGATTAGATGTTAGTTATAATTCTAAATTATAGATTAATCAGAAATATACATGACTAGGATATTTTGATGATTTATCAACTTTTTTCATTTTCAGTAAACTGTAAGGCCCTAAAAATCCATTATTTTTATAAATAACAGTTCTTTTGTATTGCTTCAGTATTTTACAATTTTTAAAATCTTTTTTATTCATTGACAGTATATGTAAGTATTTATGTGTTAAATGTGACATTTTATTATATGCATAGAGTGTGTAATGATCAAATCAAGGTATTTAGAGTATCCAGCACCTGGAGTATTTACCATTTCTATGAGTTGGGAACATTTCGAGTCCTCTCTTCTAGCTATTTTGAAACCTACAACACATTGTTGTTAACTGCAGTCACCCTACTCTGCTATCAAGCATTAGATCTTATTCCTTCTGTCTAACTGTATGTGTGTACCCATAACCAAGCTCTCTTCATCACCCCCTCCCCCCACACCTTTCCCAGCCTCTGATAGCTATCATTCTACACTCTATCTCCATATCACCAGCTTTTTATACTCCCAAATAGAAGTGAGAATATATAATATTTGTCTTTCTGTGCCTGACTTATTTCAATTAATATAATGATCTCCAGTTCTATCTATGTTGCTGCAAATAACAGGATTTCATTGTTTTTTTATGAGTGAATAGTATCCCATTGTGTACATACCACATTTTCTTCATCCATTTGTCCATTATTGGAAATTTAGATTAATTCCATATATTTGCTATTGTGAATAGTGCTGCAATAAACATGAGGGGTACAGGTATCCCTTTGATATGCTGATTTCTTTTCCTTTGAATAAATACCCAGTAGTGGAATTGCTAGATCATATGGTAGTTCTGTTTTTAGTTTTTTTGAGAAATCTTCACACTGTTTTCCATAGTGGCTGTACTAATTTACATTCCTCTCAACAGTGTGTAGGAGTTTCCTTTTCTTTGCATCCTCACTAGCAACTGTTATTTTTTGTCTTCCTAATAACTGCCATTCTAACTGGGTAAGGTGATATCTCCTTATGGCTTTGATTTGCATTTCCATAATGATTAGTGATGTTGAACATTTTTTAATATATTTGGCCATTTTTGTATCTTCTTTTGATAAATTCTGCTCACCCTTCACCTACTTTTTAATGACATGTATTTTACTGTTATTTCAGTTCCTTATATTTTCTGCATATTAATCCAGTGTCAGAGGAATAGTTTGCAAATATTTTCTGCCATTTGAACAGGTAGTCTCATCACTCTGTTGATTTTCTTCCTTTTCTGTGTAGAAGCATTTGGTTTAATATAGTCCCATTTGTCTATTTTTGATTTTGCTGCCTGTGTTTTTGAGGCCTCAGTCACAAAATCTTTGCCTAGACCAATGTAATGAAGTATTTTTCTTATGTCTTTATCTAGTAGTTTTATAGTTCCAGGTCTCACATTTAAGTATTTAATCCATCTTGGGTTGATTTTTGTGTATGGTGAGAGACAGGGATCCAGTTTCATTTTCTGCATATGGAAATCTGTTTTCCAAGCACTGTTTATTGAATAGAGTGTCCTTTTCCTAATGTATGTTCTTGGAGCCTTTATCAAAAATCAGTTGGCTGTAAATATGAGGCTTTATTTCTGCGTTCTCTATTTTGCTCCAATCCTATCTGTCTGTTTTTATACCCATAACATGTTGTTTGCATTATCATAGCTTTGTAATAAATTTTGAAGTTAGGTAATGTGATGCCTCCAGCTTTGTTCTTTTTGCTCAAGATTTCTTTGACTATTTGGACTCATTTTTTTTCTGGTTTCCTACAAATTCTAGGATTTTTTTCTATTTCTGGAAAGAATATGATTGATATTGTCATAGGAATTGTATTGATTTGTAGATAGCTTTGGGTAGTATGGTCATTTTAACAATATTAATTTTTGCAATCTATAAGCATGGGAATCTTTCCATTTGTTTGTGCTGTCTTTAATTTCTTTCTTCAGTGTTTTGTAGGTTTTTTCCTTGTAGAGATCTTTTACTTCTTTATTTATATTTAATTCTAGCTATTTTTTCTTTTTTGCAGATATTATAAATTTGCCTATCATCTTCATTTTGTCCTAGTTAATCCATTACTGGTGTATTAAAAAGCTACTGATTTTTGTATGTTGATTTTGTATCCTGAAATTTTACCGAACTTATTTATCTGATCTAAGAGTTTTTTGGTGGAGTCCTTCTGTGTTTTTAGATCATGTCATTTGAAAACAGGGACAATTTGACTTCCTTTTATTCAATTTGTATACATTTTATTTCTTTATCTTTCCTGAATGTTCTGGTTATGACTTCCAGTACTATTAATATGATGAACAGAAGTAGTGAAAGTGGGCATATTTGCCTTATTCTAGTTTTTAGAGGAAATGCTTTCAGCTTTTCGCCATTCAGTATAATGTTAACTGTGAGTGTGTCATATATGATCTTTACTATGTTGTGGTATGTTCCTTCTATGCCTAATATGTTGAAAGATTTTATCATGAAGAGATGATGAGTTTTATCAAATGCTTTTTCTATGTCTATTGAGATGATGATATGCTTTTTGTCCTTCATTCTGTTGATGTGATGTACCATGTTTATTGATTTGCCTATGCTGAACCATTCTTGCATCTCTGGAATAAATCCTACTTGATCCTGTTGTAATATCTTTTTGAGGTGCTACTGGATTCACTTTCCTATAGTTTTATTGAGGATTTTTTTTTGTTTAGGTTCATAAGGGACATTGGTCACTAGTTTTGCTTTTTTGTTGAGTCCTTGTCTGCTTTTGGTATCATAATCATGCCAGCCTTATAAAACAAGTTAGGAAAAATTTCCTCCTCTTCCTTTTCTTGGGATAATTTTAGAAGAAATGATGTTAGTTCTTTGTAAGTTTGTTAGAAGTCAACAGGGAAGCCCTGTGGTCTTGGGCTTTTCTTTTTTGAGAGACATTTTATTTCTGACTCAATCTCATTTCTCATTATTATTCTGTTCAGGTTATTTTTTCTTTCTTCCTGATTAAATCTTGGCAGGTTGTATATGTCCAGGAATTCACAGATTTTCTCTAGATTTTCCAGTTTGTTAGTGTATAATTGTTTATGAGTGTCTGATAATATTTTATATTTCTATAGTATCTATTGTAATATTTCTTTTTTCTTTTTTCTTTTGTTTATTTGGGTCTTCTTTTTTTTCCTTGGGTAATCTAGTTAGCAGTTTATTGATTTTGTTTATCTTTTCAAGGGATGGAAAATTATCATCTAGGCAAACAAAAGTCAAAGAAAGCAGGAGTACCTATACTATTTGCAGATAACACAAGCTTTAAAATAACAAAAGTAAAAAAGGATAAAGAAGGCCACTTATAATGGCGAAAGGGAAGATCCAACAAGAAGAAGATTTAACAATTCTTAATATTTATGCACCCAATGCAGGAGCACCCAATTACATAAAGCAAACCTTGTCTGACCTAAATAGCATCTTAAACAATACTGCCATAGTAGCAGGGGATTTCAACACTCCACTGAATGAACTGATTAGATCCTCCAAACAGAAAATAAGCAAAGAAATAATGAACTTAAACAGAGCTCTTGAACACAAAGATCTGACAGATCTCTACAGAACATTCCACCTAAATAAAGTTGAATTTACATTCTACTCAGCAGCCTGTGGAACCTTCTCCAAAATTGAACACATACTAGTCTGAAAATTAGATCTCAACAAATTCAAAAAAATAGAAATTATACTGTGTGTCTTCTCTGACCATAGAGGTATAAAATTAGAGTTCAATTCCTATAGAAACTCTCACTGCTTCACAAAGTCATGGAAACTAAACCAGCTATTATTGAAAAATTCTTGGGTCAAGGAGGAAATTCAGGGGGAAATCAAGAGTTTCTTTAAACTAAATGATAACAGAGACACAAGTTACCAAAACCTGTGGAATACAGCAAAAGCATATCTGAGAGGAAAACTAATAGCAATAAATGCTCACATCCAAAAACAGTAAGCTTAGATATTGGCAACCTAATGAATAGACTCAAGGAATTGGAAAAAGAAGAGCAAACCAATTCCAATCCTAGTAGAAGAAAAGAAATAACTAAGATCAAAGCAGAACTAAATGAAATTGAGAACAAAAGAATTATACAGAAGATCAACAAAACCAGAAGCTGGTTTTTTGAAAAGATAAACACAATTAATAGCCCTCTTGCTAGACTGTCAAAAGACGAACTTTTCATTTCATTGATCTTT
>CAUYRT010084974.1:0-41991 GCA_963574885.1 Lepilemur ruficaudatus
TAGGGCCCCAAACTCACTAAACTACACAAGCAGAAGGTGAAGACATCAGGCCAAAGATAACCCGGCAGGCCCAAACTCCTCTAAGTCAAAACAGAACCAGAGCACATTTCTCCAACTCTGCCAAGGAGCATTACTTTGGAAGCCCGTAATCAGTTCATAATCCAGCCCCGGCACTTTCGGGCCCTGACAAAGTGCCCAGATGAGAAAGAACCAGCGAAAGTTCCTAGGAAACATGAAGGATCAGAGAGAGAAATCACCTGCAAAACAAAATACCCAATCATCACCAACTGACTCCAACTTACATGATACAAAAAGTTAAAGATAAACCTATCATATGATCCAGACATTCCACTCCTAGGTACTACCCAAGAAAAATGTAAGCATGTATCTACCCAAAAACTTGTGCTTGTGTGCTCATAGTAGTTTTGTTTGCAATAGCCAAAACCTGGAAGCTGCTCAGATGACCACCAGTAGGTGAAAGGACAAATTGTGATATGTCCGTTCAGTAGAAAACTACATAGCCACAGAAAGGAGTGAACTCTTGATTCACACACCGAATGGATGAATTTCTAAGTAATTCTTTCAAGCAAAAGAAGGCAGACAAAAAAATACTGCATACTATATGATTCCACTTAATATAAAATTGTAGAAAATACAGCTAATCTACAGTGAGAAAAAATAGATCAGTGGTTGTGCTGGGATGGGGTAGGGGTTGGAAAAGGTGGTAGAGAGACAAGGAAACTTTGAGGGATGATCAGTATGTTCATTATCTTGATTATGATGGTAAATTGATTGGTTTATAGGTATGTCAAAATATGTCAAATTGTACACTTGAATTTTGTACAGTCATTAGTATGTCAGTTATATCTCAATAAGGTAAGGCTGTAAATTGGAAAAAGAAAAACATTGACATGGATCAGAAGGAAATTAAACATATACGTTTATATATAAATTTTGTAAAACTTAGTGAAAAAAGTCATTTTTATGAAGGAAGACTCCAAAATAGAAATATTATGCAAGAATTCATGAAGAGATACTGAGATTATAGGGGACAATGAAGTAAAACATGATTTGGTAGAATTCAAGAAGAAAATAGGAGAAATGAAATTATGTAGTTGGAAAGAATGCAGGGCAAATTGTCACTTTGGTAAGCATAGTGGAGATACAGAGCAGGGGTCACACACTATTACCCACCGGCCAAATCCAGCCCACCTGTTCATTCATGGCCCTGAAGCTGAAAATGATTTTTATATTTTTAAATGGTAAAAGGACAAAGAGAAAACACAGAGACTGGATGGGGGCTGCAAAATCAAAACTATTCATTATCTAGCCTTTTGCAGAAAAAAATTTGCTATTCGTAACATAGAGGATAAAAAGTGAAAATCAGATGAATAGAAATTAGGAAAGAATTACTTATAATCACAAAAAAAATGATAATAAAAGTAGGAAAAAGAGGCACTTTAGTACTTGATGTACTAAAAGAGAAAGAGCTTTAGGATATGTCCTTAAATGAAAAAGCAGGATTCAGACTGTATGGGAAAAACATTAGACAGTACAATTGAAATACCCAAAGGAAACAATAATGGAAGAATACATTTTTAAACATACAAATCAGGCACACTTTTCAGGAAAAAAGTAAAACTTGAAACTACATATTTGAAATAGTATGCTGCATGGTAGGGGAAACCTGCCCCAGAATAGTCAACAATAAGATATATCTTAGAATATTTTTTTTTTTACTCAGCTGTAAAGTAAAATGTAGATTCCCTTGACCAACAGGCATAAAGATCAGATCATGTATAGAGAAAAAACAATTCAGTTTGGCTTCAAACCTTCCTACAAAAAATTCAACTCCAGATGACAATGAAGTAAGACTATGAGATCCTCAAGGAAAGGAAGAGTAAACCCAAAATTCTCTATTTACTGAACTATTCTTCAAATAAAAAGCCTACAAATAAACAGTTTTGAAAATAGGAAAAAACTCAGGAAATATTCTCATGGTCTCTTTATGAGGAAGCTTTTAGACATCAAACTGCAGCCAGCAAGAGATGTCTGAAAATTCCACAGCAAAGGACTGAAAGTAAGCATTGACTGTATTTAACTATAGAAATAAGACTGAAACATATGTCACGTCAGGTACCAAACTGAATGTAAATGCCTTGGCAGTGTATAATTCAATTAACAAAAAAGGGAGGTCAAGGATAGTGGAAGGAGAAAGGTAGTTTAATTTTTGCTTCATCTGTAATAGGAGATAAAGAGGTATCATATATGGATTTAAGCATATACTTTTTAATACTAGGTAAGCACTGTAAAGGGTCATAATATTGATAAATATTAGACAGTAGAAGAAAAGGAGGAAGAGAAAATACACAAATTTTGTCACTATTCAGAGTGACAAACATAGAGATACTGTCTAAAGATAAACTAAGAATATTATATAAAGTTGTCATTATATGGTGTTCACCAGGAAAAAAAGAAAATAGAATGTATCATTAGAGACTTAAATTATAAAAATAGAAGATAAAATAATGTAACTTAACTAATGCCAAATATAGATATGAAGTCAATAAATCTAAATGGGTTGAGTTTACCTCAATAAAGGATAAAGAATCTCGGGTTTTATCACAAACAAAGACCAAGCCTGTGCTGTCTACAAGACACCCATCTAAAATGGTAATTCAGAAAGGTTGAAAATGTTATTTTAGACAAATGCACACAAAGAAAATAGGGGCCTAGCCTAATACCAGACAAGATGAAATCCAAAGGGAAAAACATTAGACAGTACAAAGAAGGACACTTCATTAGGCTAAAAGCTTCATTCAGAATGAACCATTAATTACAAATATTTCACATTGGCTAATGTAGTGTCAAGGTTCATAAAGCAAAACCTGTAAGTGATACATGTGAAAGAGACAATCATACTAGTAACAGGAAAATTTAATTTTCTCTCAGCCTAGGAATACCTAAATAATAATAATTATATATAATTAAGATATATCAAACTCTGTACTCTCAAAGTAGAGAATGTACTTTTTTCAAGTAATATTGGAATATTAACAATAATGACTATATGCTGGGCCACCTGAAAGCGTGGTGGAGAAAATTTAGCAGTGTCTATCGAAATTATAAATGCATATACCTTTTGATCTAGAAATTTCACTTTGAGAAATCAATTATATAGACATATTTGCCCAAATGTGAAATTACCTATTTACAAGGTTGGTCACTGCAAAATTATTTGTATAGTGAAAGACTGAGAAGATCTAAATGCCTATCAGCAGTTCTGGTGAAATAAATTTGTGTACAACAGTACATTGGAATATAATGCAGCTGCAAAAGGGAATAAAGAAGCTCTTTATGTTGTAAGAGAGAAAGATCTCTAGGATATATCCTTAAATGAAAAAAGCAGGATGCAGACTGTGTATAATATCTACCATTTTCCCTATCACAAAAAGTGGGGTAAATTTTTATATAGAGAAAGACACAATACATATATATGCTTATATATGATACATAAACAAATCTCTGGAAAGATAAACGTGAAAGTAGTAGCAGTGGTTACATGTTAATGGAATGTGAACTGGTCGTATGGAGAATGAAGTAGTAAGGAGACTTCTTTTTAATATACTTTTAAAATATATGTTGTCCCATGTGAATACATTATCTCTATAAGCATGTTAAGAGAAATAATGCCTTGGGAGTGTAGAAGATAAAGCAATTAATTCTCCCTTAGAGAATTGGCGGAGGCTCTCAGGGTGAATAATATTTGAACTGAGACTTGAAGGATGAATGGAATTTGACAAATGGACAAGGTTGGAAAGGTCATTTCAGTCCAAGAAAATGGGTTATACAAAGGCATGGGAACATGAACATGAGCCTGAGAAATAGTAGATGTGATTTGAGCATTGAGTGGATTAGGGACACAGGGCCAATTTACTCTCAAGAATACGCTGAAGCTCAGACCGAGAGCTCTGAACCAGACAGAGCTGCTGCTAAATGTTGGGGTTCATTCCGTGTCCTGGGCCCTGCAGGTGGGGAACACAGGGTCTTGAGAGATCAGAGACAAGGGCTGTGGAGGCTGGGAATGGGATAAGCTTTGGCACAGTGGCACCCTAAGTTTCTCATAAGACATTTGATCTGTAATGCTTCAACAGACCATTGGATTCTCTTGTACTATCCAGTCACTCCTAATCAGAACATCGTTGCAGTATATCTAAATTTAAATGGATTCCTTAAAAAACTATTGGTAAGGCTGTGCTATCTTGACACTTCTTTAAGAAATGAAGAATACTGAATTATTGTAATCTGCCAATTAGAAGTTAGTTTTACTAACATTTGCCTTAATCATTTGTTTTCCTATAAAAGCGTCAATTTATACCAATGGATAGAATCACTGAGTTCACATCCACCAGGCTAACTTCAGCACCTAAGGTGAGTAATTTGAGCCAAACGTAGGTTTGAGCCATTTGTATCACATTTTCCATGCCAAGGATAAGCCTTATCAAGGGCCAAATGTCATCACGGTTTATGAGGATCAGAAAGGGAAGCACTAATAGATTTTAGCTGTCATTTTTTTCTTATTGGAGTGATACGTGTTTATTAGGGAACACAGAAAATAAAATATAAACAATATTTAAATTACCTGTTACCTTACTGCCTGCACACAGTGGCCATTTTAAATATTTTAATGTATTTTGTTCTAATATTTTCTATGTGTGTGTATATATACATAAAAATATATAGTATATATATTACATATATATGAAGAGATAGGTTGATTTTCAGTCTGTGGATGTATATTTTCTTAATAATATGTTGTATGTATATTTCTTACATTGTTTCTTATGTTTGCTAAATGTCATATTACATGATATTTCTCAAATGTCTGTTATTATCTAGAATTTAAAATTTAGAGGGGAACATTTTTGATCCTTTAGAGTTACCTTCTCTGTTATGTCAGTCACACACACAAATATGGAACTCTCTGTAATTTTAATTACTCACATTTCTTAACAGGCAGATGCTGGGATTGATAAACCCTGGTCAACATTTACATAAATAGATTTCTGATAGATGTACATAATATATTTTATATCTTTAGCATTTCTTTACCATTCACGTTAAATATTGGAACAGTTGTTTCTGGAGTGTCTTTTTACTTTGTTTTTTCTTTATTTGTACCTTTTGCTACTACATTAAGGAATCAGGGACCCATGAACCCAGTAATAAGTGGGAGCTGGTATAATCTTGTAATCAAACTCCCTCCTTTCAGAGTAATTTACTGAGATCACTACATAGCTGAATTGCTGAACCAGACTCAGGATTTACCATTTTATAATAACTTACCACCAGAGTCTGACAGTAAGATAAGCAAAGGGATTCTTCTGGAGTAGAGAGCAGTAAAAATCATCTGCAGGTAACTTGCCATAGAAAATAGATTGTAAATATGTTCTTATAAGGCCTCTGTAATAATAATGTAATCTCATGCCTTGAGATTCTGCCTAGCTGTGAACAAACTAGCATACTCAACTATCACATAACTTTACAAAATCATGGTGGCTTACGAGAGGGTAAAAGGGAGCTAGACAGTTTCTTTGAGCCCTCAGCACCGTTGAGGGGTATACTGGTTCCTTGACCAGTAGATACTAGGTTTGTGGTAAATAACGGTATGCTTAGGAATACCAGAGTTTCACTCTGTGCTCTGCCCTTAACTCCTCTCCTTCTAATAGTTACTTTTGGTTTCTTATGAAAGAGAATAGCAGCTAACAAGCAGGCACAGGTTTCCTAGATCTCTTAGCAAATGTAACTTTCATTGGTTAAAGTAGCAGCCAGCAAGGGGCAGGAAGCAGGATGTGGGATGGGGGAAGGGACAGGGACCAGCTTTGTTTGCAGCAGGGAGGTAAAAGCAAGTAAACCTCTCTTGGGAGGAAGTCTGGGTGCACAGTGTGTGCTCCATCTGGGGATGTCTGCATCTTCAAAATCAGCTGACTCAGCCTAGCTTTGAAGCTTTTTCTGACTCAAATTTTTAATGAGCCATTATAGCAGTATATCTTTGCTAAAGTGGATTTTCTAAGCTTTTGGTTTTTAAACTGTTTTATTAGTAGTGAGAAATACCACCTAATATAATAAGATTATGAAGGAAATGGTAATTAATTATAAATAAGCTGGCTACCAAAAAATAAAATCATGGTCTTTGTTATTTAAGGAAAATACCAAAATGCAGACTATCAGGCTTTTGGGTGATGACTTGAAACATGAAACTCTTTCATCCTTTGAGCTTTTGGTCAGCCATAAAGGCCAAAAAAGAGACACAGAAGAGACAGACTCTGATGTAGAATATGTTTCTGAGACTAAAATTAGGAAGAAGTATGTGCGGAAGAAAATGAAACCTCAACAGCAGAGACATCCAGCAGCTCTGACAGAAAATGGCAAACTAGCTGAGAGACCCCAGGTATTTCTTTTTCCCATTCACAAAATGTGTAATAATTCACTTGTTCTGGAAATACCATTTGGTTAAGGTTTTGCTTCACTTTCACATTTTTAAAGCACTCTAATTTTAGAATATACATTGTAGTCTTTGTTTCCTAGAGAAGGTCCCAATTTTTTTCTCTTCTGTATTTTCTATTTTGGAAGTTAGCTTGCTAATATCAGCTCAGCATCTGGTGAGCTTAGCCAACTGAAGGGACTCTGAGGAATGCCCAGGTGGGAAAAGATTTTAAATCTGTATTTAAGAGAGAAAAATCCATTTAGGATAAACCTTTAATCTTCAGGGTTTTGCATTCAATGCTTAATAGGAAAAATGCCTAGCTAATCATACATGTTGTTACTTCTGTAGGTAAAATGGGATATATATAATGTTAATATACAAGTAAGTGTTGAGACTGATTTTAACAAATGTTCCACCCCAGAATTTTCATATATCTAAATGAATTTGTTTCTTTCAAAAGAATCACAACACATTCATTCTTCCAATGTTAGCATTATTTAATTGCTTTTGAGAATTTTCCCTTAGACTCAGCTTATAATAATAACCTACAGTTGTGTGGACATTTATCCTGGTGCCAGGTTCAGTACTGAATAATTACAGACATCATCTCGCTAACTTTTTATTTCACATCTTGTATAAGCCAAAATGTATTACCTAGTTTATCAACCTTGTTTATGAAATTTGACTTCTAATGCCTTTTTACTATTTCCACAAATTAAATTCACCCTTGAAGGGTAGATGTGGTCCACCATGGAAAGCAGTCAAATGAATTGCCATAAGCTCTGAAAGCAATAAACTCATTTGATCAGCAAATAACTACTGAGCTTCTGCCCAGTGCAAGACACTGCATAAGGCATGGCGAGAGGCAAGACATTTTAGGCATGGTCCTTTCAAAAGGAATTATGTAAAACAATAGCTGCATTATGGAACTCTCTCACACATTCCTTTGTAATATCTTTAGCAAATGATGTACAGGCTCTTTTTGAAAATCTTTGGTGAAAATCCTTACCTCCTAAGGCAGCCTTTTCTCGTTTCTTTTTTGGGTAGTTCATCCTCTTAACACATTTCAAATCTATTTCCCTATAATTTTGAAATTTTTGCCCAAAATCTTTTCTGGAAATTATATGAGCCAGGCTGAATCTGTCTACACTATAGAATTTTAGTTTTTCTGGTGCTTTAAATTATGTATCACATTTGAATATACAGGTTTATATATTCAGCAGATATTTATTCAACCTTGTGTTCAAAGTACTGCATATCTGTAATATATAAAAAGTAGTTTTATCACCTTATAGTAATATCTCCTTTAACTATGAGTTCCAGAGAAGCTTATTATCTGTGCAATTTCAAGATTGGGCTTTGTTGGTTTATTGTGTAGACATATTGCCTGCTCTAAAAACATATAATCCATTGAGAAGTTAAGAGTGTGATCAAGTGTTAGAACAATACATTTTAGACTTTAAATATAGGGTCTTTCTTAGTATAGCATATGTGTGTGTGTGTATATGTAAAACTACACAAAGTGAATAGATATACACATACATACACTTCATGTAGCTTAATATGTATACACATACTCACATATATATATACATATGTATCTATGTGTGTGTGTATATTTGTAATTTTAGTATGTGCCACTCAATATACCAGCTACAGGGGATTCAACTGTGAGAAAAACCACCTATGGTTCCTGCCTCCAACAAACTTACAGTTTGGCAACAGAGACAGACACTCAATAATTACACAGACAAATGTAAATTGCTACTGTGGCAGTTTTTATGACACAGTGGCATGAGTGTTTATAATAGGGGATTTGACTCTGGTGGGACAGGGATGTCTTCCTAGAAAAAAAATGGTGACTAAGCTTTTAGGATTGCATTCCAATTAAATAGATAAGAAAGGAAGGAAAGTATTTCCAAGCAATGCAAACAGTATTTGCCACAGACAAAACGTGGTAAATACAAAGAACTTTAAAAAGACAATTCAGCTATGGCAGAGCAGAGAGATGGAAAGGGATGTGGTATAAGAGGAGTAGGGCAGGTCCTGCAGGCCTTAATTGAAGGGTTTTGCATTTATCCTAAAAGCAACGGAAAGCCATTGGAGAGTTTTCAGCAGGGCAGTGGCATGACCAGATTTTCCTTTGCTGAAGACTGCTTTGGCTGAGTATGGACGAAAGGTTAGTAGAGAGCAGAGTTGTTGGGAAAGACATTCTCGTGCATGCAGTCATTTGACCCCCAGTTGTCCACGTAAGGATAGACCTTGGGCCTGGGACACTTTCTTACTGAGAGATGAAGAGCCCATATGGGCTCTTTGTGCTGGGTTTATTGCTTTGTGTGGGAATATTTTTGTCTGTTGCAAGGCCGATGTTTGTTCCTTTGTTAAGTATATATGTCATGTGCACCTGGTCAACTCCACTGATATATCTGTCCTTGGGGAGGGGGACAGTGTCCTTCTACAGCATGAGAGTGGTGTGTGTGGCCAATTGCCCTGCGTTGGTTGTTGGGGGGAGGAAGAACTGCAGGACATGGGAGACTGATGCTCACTACTGAGCCTGCTCTTTCTCCCTCTCTTTACTATGTAAGTAAAGCCTTGTTCCATCCAGTGTGTTTCCTTTTGCAACTTCAATACCGACATACAATAGAGTGTTTAGAGTCTTCCCCTGGGATTGATAACTGGTGGATGATTGCTTAATAAGAGTGAATGCAGGCAGAGCAATTAGGAGACTGTGACAGTGGTCTAATGGAGAAGTCACTTCAGTGTGGGCTTGGATTATGGTGGTGGGGAGATAACACTGCCCCATCTTGCAGACAGTCTATATTAGACATAGAGGGCAACACAGAAGGAGATGACAAGAATGACTATAGACTTTCAAGCTCTTTCACCTGGTTGGATGGTGATTCAATTTATTGAAATAGGGAGTCCTAGAAGGTGACTGATATTGGGAAAAGGAGCATGAGTTTCAGCTTCTTTATTTTGAGACGTTCAAGAGGATGTGCCAAGTGAGAAATCACATATGAGTCTGGATTTCAGAGTTGAGGTTTAAATAGGAAACATAAACTTGTGAGATACTTGCATATCTCAGGATGAGTGAGGTTGAAGGGTAAGGAGAAAGAAGGACTAGACAGAAACTTGAGGAATTTTAGCATTTTATGGCTAGCTATTGGAGTATAGGTATGCACAGATGATTGTTAAAGAATTGCCAGAGCAGTAAGAAGAGAAACCAGGAATTTGTTATATCATTATATCAAATTTCCCAAAAGGGAAAAAAGGTGAAGAGAGGTGGTCAAAAGGCTAAATTCTGTTGAGAGGCCAACTCAGGTAGGCAAAGGCCTGAAAAACGTCCATTGAGTTAATGATTTAGGGGTAATAGGGATGATCTCAGGAAGAATTTGTTGTTGTTGTTGGGGTAAAGAGAGCAGAAGCCAGATTAGAAGGGATTGATCAGCAAGTAAAAGATGAAGAAATGGAGACAGGTTGCATATGAGCTCTTGGAAAGGTAAGCTAATTTCATTCCAGAAGACATTCTGTATTTCAGAAAATCTAGAAATGAGGTGAATAAATCAAGAGACATTGCAATTCCTTATAAGCACTTGAAAAAATGAATTTAATCAAGTTTTAAACTGCAATGGAAACAACTTTTGATTACTTGGGGATTATTTCTAATCTCCTGTCCAATAAACACACTAGGCATTACCACTACCAAACAGAGGAGGTGCAGGAAATGTAATTAATTTTAATATTAGCCTAAGCAGCATGGAATTAGGAAGGCAGATATGCTCCAAGTAAATCTTACCGTGTGTTTCAAAAGCTTGATAATACAATGGCTCTGGAATTAGCTAATATTTTAGTTTATATGTACCACAGTTTAGCTCTATTAATGCAAGTAATTACTTAGCTTAGTGTTCTTCCTAAAGAATTGTTTATATCACACCCTTGCCTTTCTCAGAAGGTTCTACTTTATTTATCTTAAACAACTTTTTTCCCCATTTCTTAAAAATAGGGATCCTAATAAAAATAATGTGTTTATTGTTTTCTACATCTGGACATTTCAATTCCTTTGTCTTTTGTTAATTCATTTCACTCAACAAACATGTTAAACATTTACTTTGGGCAAGGTGCTGAGGACTCATATCTTCCTAAGACACAGTCCCTGCCCTTAGGAAAGTAAGAGTCCACCTCTAGCCATTCCAATTATGGGAGACCTTTTCCTGCATCATAAGTTTTATATTTTAGCATTTTCCCACCTTTTCAAGTAGGAGAATACTTTTTCAGTATCAAAAAGTTGCTGCAGACATCCCACAGAGTACTAAATATGTCAGTATCCATTGATTAATAACTATATAATAAGAGAAAGCCATCATAGATATTTTGAAATAAATATATGTCTTATTCTCCCCACATACATCTATGTAAGTTTTAAGAACAATGTGCATATCCATATGAGATATTATCCAGTATGTATACAGTAAATCACACAGATCCTTTGCAAAATACTGCAGGCCCTTTGATTCACTGTTTTGCACCATAGTTTATATCACTCATTCATACTTAATTTGACTTGTGACATTCTTTTTTGTTGTACATTGTTATTGAATTTTTACATATGCTTATCTGAATCATATACTTGCTGAGGGCAAAGATATCAGAAATTGAATTTTCACTGTATATACTACAGAAGACTACAGTAAATAGAGGCTGAATGAAATAACAAGTGAAAGTGGTTTAATGTGTACCATTGATTGCTACTAATCCTTGCATATATTCTTTTAATTTCTTGCTATAGGCCTCTCCTTGGGAAATGAAAAGGAAGCAGAGTCTAAACCCTGTACAGAAATGTAAGGCACTGATTGAGATTGACACCAGCAGGAGTGATCCAGATGTAATCCTGGTGAGATAAACTTTACTCACTAAATGAGACTTTGAGATTGATGCACATTCATAAAAAGTAGAGGTACACATTAGTGCCTCAAAGTAACTGGAACATTTACTTGAATAACTTAGTTTTTAGATGAAGAAATAGGACTCAGAAAAGTTAGTTAAGTTACTTGCCCAAGGCTACATAAACTAGTAGAGATATAACTAGAACTTACACCTCTTGACCACTAGTCTATGGGGACCCCTTTCCATTTTAGTTATTAGGGTGAGAAAGTTTTTATATATAAATACATAAAAATTATATCTGTAATATGAAGGTCATGACAAACCTCATTCCCAAATCCAAAGCATATGAACCTTTCTGTAATTCATAATTTGGACTCTTAACCGGAAAGTGTAATTCTAGATCAACTTAAATTAGGCCACTGCCCAAAACCTTGCTGAGAGACGTCTATTCAAGTAATATGGGCGTGCTTTCCATTTACTCCTCTGGATAATGTATCCCTGATTCTAACGTGACAGTTGATATCAAAGAGCTGCATATTTGGGCTACTGTAGAGTTGCTTTGCTTTCACTGAACCAGATGTAAAAAGCTCTCGGTGTTTAGGAAGAATTGATTCAAGGGCTGACCATATGAGAAACACTTCATCTGTGAAGCCATGTTGTCCATTATGTTATATAGTGTCCTTTGTGTTATCATAAACGCTAAAAGTTCATTTAGACATCAGAATTTAATGTCAAGGGAAAATCTATTTGGTATGTTCTTTTATCAGAATATACATTTTATTACTGACTCTAGTTCCCTTTTTATTAATACCTTAATTGCCAAGAAGCTTACAACCAAACTTGAACCTAAACAGCAATAACTGCAGTGTCCTAGATGGTTACTATTTTTGACACTGTAGGCGAAAGCATTTAGAAAAGGACCTGGCCTCATTGTACACATCTTTAGGTAAGGTACCTCATGCAAGATGTTATTTAGAATTGTGGATTAGATTTAAATTAAACTTAAGCCAATGAGGAACATATAATTTCTTTTAACTTTACCTTAATTAATTTATCCTTCACCAGAAAATCGTTGTCACAAGGTACATGATATGACTACAAGGAAGGTTTTGTTTTTCAAATTTTTTTAAAAACAACTTTATTGAAGTATAATTTACATACCATACAATTAATCTATTTTAAGTGTACAATTAAATGACTATTAGTAAATTTACCAAGTTGTACAGCCATTCACACAAATCAGTTTTAGAACATTTCATTATGGAAATTTCAAACACAGTACAGTCAACTCCTGTGTGCCCATTTCTCAACTCCAGTGGTTAACAAAACTCATAGCCAGTCTTATTTCATCATATTCCCTCCCTGTCCTTATTATTCCCAGGCATGACATCATTTCATCCTTAAATTATAATTGTTTTAAGAAGCCATTTGAAGGCTTGTTGAAAAGGTCTAAAAGTCATTTGTGAATGGGAGCAGAAAAATCCTTAATATTAACAATAAGGAACAACTAAGTGAAGAGAGTAAACATCTAAGTATTTTCAGAAGGAATCAGGTCAAAATTTAATCAGAGCCTAGAAAGGAAGACAAAACCGCCAACTAGTGTCGTAAACAACACCAACCTCCCTTTACCTCTTCAAAGAAAAATGTAATGCAGCCATACCTGCACGTAGTACTATTCACCACTTCATTTGCAGAATCTTCAGTCTTTGTGTGTTTTTCACGTAGCCATTACTTTGCCACCTCTCTTATCTTTGTATAGAGCTTTCAGCAAGTGCTTTTTCATAAATAAGCTATTACGGTATATGTAAAATTTTGTCTTTTTATGTAACATTTCTCAGGTCCTTATCTTATGTGTGTGTGGTGTGATTTATTTGTGTCTCTGTGATCCTAGCAGGATGTCTGTATTCAAACTTATGGTAGCTAATTAACTTAGATAAATATGCGTTAGCCAAAGATGCACATTAATTTCTGTTTGGCTATAGTTGCAGTAATTCAAGTAGGAAATAATTACTTCTGAATGCATGTCTGTCTATACTTTCTTAAACTTAGAAATTAAAAAAGTTTCCCCTTAACCTCTGTACTCCTTCCCAGTTACCTTCTAAATTATAGCGTGTGTGCACACACAGGTTTTCATCCTGCCCTGGTGTCCGTTCGGTTTCAAGAACGAAGGCACTCAGTGCTAATTCTGGTGCAGGAGTTTGTCACTTAAGAACAATTAGCTACCACATAGGACGCCCTACCCTAACCCCTAAAGGTGGTATTTATTATTTTGGTGAATTTACCGGGTATGGGACCCAGAGCCTTGTTTTTAGGTGTAATAGACTCAGAAAAACGGTATGTTCAGCACACCAAAGAAAGTTCCTTTCACAGGAATGATTTTGAGACTGTTGTATAATAGCATAATGTCAGTGTGGTCATCATTTAAAAGATAAATACCTCAGTTCAACTGGCAGGCACATGTTGACTTAAACCATGCATTGCTTCCCTATCTGGCAGTCAGCATGGGCTGGCCAATTATAATCTGACAGTTGCTGGTGAGCTAGGTTCCTGAATATTTAAAAGGCTTCCAGCTATGACAGCCTGCTATGTCCACCTCCCCAAAAGGGGTTACAGGGGTGACATTACCAATGCTACTATGGTAATGGTAAAAATGCTAAATGGTAAAAAAAAAAAAAAAATGCTAAAAGGACACTGACTCAGGAAACCTTTGCCCCATGCCTGCCTCTGCCCCATAACTGTATTTTTTTTTCACATTGTCTCGAAAAAACATCTCTTCTCGTTGGCATATGTTTTATTTTGCTGTATTGATAATGTCTGTCAGTCTGCCTTTTGAAAGGATTTTTTTTTCCATATTAGGGCACTTTATTTCCCTCTCGGCCATGTTTTGGGCAACACCTCACTCTGGTTCTTGTACTGATAGCTGTGCAATTTCGTGAAATGATAATAGTATTGGTTACTTTCCAGATTTACAATTAATCTTACCATTGCTGATTATTGTAGCCATATGATTATTCATTCTCCAATATCACCTTGCTGCTTGGTTATAATATTAATAGTTTTGTTTGCTAATCTGCTCCTCCTCACCTCCCAATTCTTGACTGAATACTCTTCATATTTTTTTACTCTAAGGCCTATGGTCTATTGAAGCTATTTTTTAAAAAGCACATTCTTCTGTTTCTTCTTCTCCCAGTGGGATAATCCTTATTTTCTGGTCATTTTTAACATCTGTCACTTCGTTCTATTCCGTGCCTCACGTTTAACATGCTCACAAATCATCCATATGGTGTTGGGATTCATTTGCCTCATCTCCAGTTGCTTTTAGTCATATATGTTGTTGGTGTCACTTCTGTGGCATTTTTCCCTTTTGGTATTAATTTATGCTTGGCCTTTTAGCTAATGCAGGCCATTTATTTTCAAAGTGCATGCAATGAGATTGTTCTTGGTAAGACCTTGCACATTATTTGGAGCTGTGGACGTTTCCAACTGGGATTCAGTTAAAACTTTAGGCATTTTCTGGAGATTAAAAAACTGTTATGAAAATAATGAGGAGTTTTTAAAAAAACATCTCAATCCTCTTCAGAATGCCCTAGATAGGCTCCCAGTTGGACCTGCGGAGACATTTGGTGTGGAACTCCGTCTGCACTACAGCAGACTTCTGTCATTATCTTTCGCAGTCTTGTTAGCACAGCTACAGTTATCGCCACCATTTCAGAGTAACTGGTGTGATCCAAATTTATTATTTCTGACCCTATAAAACTGAATCGTTCTGAAGTTCTAGTATATGTGTGTGGGCATGTGTGTTCTGGTGGAGTTAGTCTTTCCTCTTTCTCTGTGGCCATGGTGAAACACAGATACTGTTCTTCCCAGGTATCTTCTCATCTCACCTTTTAAAAACCTGAGGGGCAAATACTCTTTTCATCCCTGTTTTACAGATGGGAAAAATAAAACCTGCTAGGGTCACACTGCCAGGAAGTGGGCACCTTGAACTCCAGCTGTTTGACTTCAGCTCCTGCTTTTTTAATCACTCCTCATTATGACTTTTTCCTTTATCTTTCACCTTCATAACTGTCCCCTACATCATTTTAAGCAGCTCATTCTAGTCAGGTCAGCTGAAGTACAAATATATGCTTTACCCAGGCATGAAGATTTCAAGATACGTATATATACTGCACTGGCTAACATTAAGCATTTGGGTTTAGACAGGTTTCCGAAATTTCATATAGGCATCTCCAGCCAAAGAGTCTTGAATCAATTTTAAAAGATCAATCCGTTGTCCATGCTTGCCCAAATTAAGCTAACTTCCCTTTAGCCAGTTCCTCAACTTACCCACCTTAAATATGACCTATACAGTGTGGTTATTTTCTTTTTAAGGCCTTCTCCTCCTAGCCAACCTAGAGTCCAATTAATAGTCATCAGGTTCATCTTCTCCTCCACTAATTGCTGGCTCTTGGAAAACAGAGTCTTTTTCTTGTCCAAGATTATCACTCTAGTAATATGGTTGTGGTCATAATTTACCACCAATCCCTCCCATGAGCTGGTGCTGCCTTATCTTTGGCCTCCAGAAAATCCTATTTCCTGTCTTCCCTTGCTCAAAACACATGTCTTGCCCTCTCTTTTAATGAATATTGCATATTCGAACTGTTTTCTGTCTCAAGCATTTCCAAACGTATGTGTAAAGTTCAGGTTTGTCCTAGTTAATCCTAGATGGGGAGAAAGTAGAAATTCTTTTCTAGCACTTCTTATAGGCATGCCAGGCATTGTCAGGAGAATCAGTGTCTGAGTAGATGTTACTATAGTTCCACTGTTACTGGAGCCATGCCCTGTGGTACTGTTGTAATTAAGGGTTTGTCTAAGTTGAGTTAAAAACTCCTACTTGATAAATTGGCAGTTCAGCCTTACTTCAGGCAAACTCTATACCACCCCAGAACTGGGAACCGATCTGGCATTATCAGTACACCCCCCAAATGATACAGTCTGATCAGTTGTTACTACATCATGCTTAATAAAAGCAATAAAAATAAAAATGAAACAGGAACTAGATGATCACACATCCTGTTAAAGAGATAAGCAGTCCATTCAAGTTACATCACCAGATGAGAAATAAGAAGCGACCGTACAGACTAAATAAATATCCTAGGACATACATCCTAAAAGGCAACTGGGAAAATTAGGTTGCCAGGCCACAACAGATGGTCAGGAAAGCAAACGATTAATTTGAAGAAAGCTGCAAAATTCAGGAACACCAGGGGAATAAAATTACCAATGCCAGCAATTACAGAATTTGAGTAGGAATAATCTGCTGAGATTCAAGTCAGAGTGATAAAGTACTAACTTTATTTTAAAAATACATGTACATGCTTTATTCATTTTACTGGAACACGTACTCCAAATTGATGTTGTGCAGATGTTCTAATTCTAATGTGTAGCAACATTTACCTTTCTCTGAATTACTGGTATTTGTGTTTTTTCATATTTTACAGTAATAATCTTTCAGTTACTATTCTGAATATCACAGGTGAACTCAGATTGCTAAAACAGGAAAGAATATCTATGGTTTGGTTTATATTAAGGTTAGGTTCGACTACCTTGTTTAATAACCAGGAACCATAAAACTTTTTTGGTTGAATTTTGTCATTTTGTCCTCTGTGGTCATTTAAGTCTTTATTTGGCTTGCAGCTAGCCTCAGGAACAAACTGGCAAATCTATTTGTTTTATTTTCCTAATCTGTAGACATCGTTAAAAACTTGATGCTCAGGCCACCACTGACAGAAGTATTTTGAGAGTTTGGCAATGAAGCCTCTGGTATTTATTATGAAAGATGTCATCTCCAGTGCCTTGTACAGAGTGTAGTACTTTCTGGGGCTCAAGAAAGATATATGAATAAAGCAATGAGTGGACGGAACTATCTCCGTGTCTCGAAACTGAGATAAGTCCTTTACTGGTTGCACCTGGTTAGCTTTGTTGGGGCATCTTTCAAGAGAGACTGATTCCAGCTCAGGGAAGCATCAGTGCACTTTGAATTTTTAGGATCATTGACAGGGCCACCATGATATGTTGTAAAAACTGAGGAGCATCTGGAAGAGCTGATGAGTTGCTAACATTTAGGTTTATGCTTTATGGTGGCCAAAGAAACAAAAACAACTCTTACTATAAGTACTCTGTTTGGGTATCAGTACTACATGACCGTGAGTCATGACAATGAGATTGAAAAGGTGACTATGTAACCCAGAAGCAGGCAAAAAAGAAGAAAATCAAATAACCTGCATAGCCAGTCCTTAAATCAGCTGCATTCTTCCTAATGACACATCATTTTTCTGACCCCTTATAGAAGTTGTTTTTTGTTTGTTTATTTTTAATAAAAAACTGCATTGGTATTATAGTAACATGATTTCAGATTATTAAAGTTGCCTTAATTTCAAAACCAAACCATTTCTCATTCAACTTTCCTGGTTGATGGTGCTACCATTGCCTCTTTATGAACCTATATAGCACTGTGATAATTGCTAACAATACCAGAAATTTCATGAGCAGACCTTTTATAAGAAGGTATGGGCCGGGCATGGTGGTTCACACCTGTAATCCTAGCACTCTGGGTGGCGAAGGCGGGTAGATCATTTGAACTAAGGAGTTTGAGATCAGCCTGACCAAGAGCGAGACCCCATTTCTACTAAAAATAGAAAGAAATTACTTGGACAGCTAAAAATATATAGAAAAATTATCTGGGCATGGTGGCACATGCCTGTAGTCCCAGCTACTTAGGAGGCTGAGGCAGAAGGATCACTTGAGCCCAGGAGTTTGAGGTTGCCGTGAGCTAGGCTGACACCACGGCACTCTAACCTGGGCAACAGAGTGAGACTCTGTCTCAAAAAAAAAAAAAAAAAAAAAGGTATGAACCAAAGTTGCCACAGGGCTTTGGAGGAAAAATTGTCCATACCTACCCTCCATAGCGTTGTTCATCAAGTTGCCAACAGACTTACAGACAGAGTCAAAAACAACATCAACATGTGATATAGTCCCTGACCTGAAGGAAAACCTCATGGGTAACTTATGATGAATCTAAATATTCAAGTGCCATTGTGCGAACTAGCAGCAACCATGAGCCAATTAAGACAAATTTATTTGTCTTAATGCTATGTTAGAGATTTTGAGGGACACCAAAAAAAAAAAAAAAGCATATGATCCTTGCCTTGAAGGAATAGGAAAATTGGAAGACAATTTTACAAAAGCATAAAGTAGCATTATGTTATGGAAAGGAGACAGGCTCTGCAAACTGACAGACTGACCCAGTTTCAAATTCAGACCTATGTGCCACTTGTGACTTGTATGAACTTTTGATTCTCTATTTTCTTATATATAAAATGGGAATAACATCATCTGTCAAGGTTGTTGTGAGAATTAATGGGATGATTTATTTGTGATAGAATGAAAATAATTCCTGTGTTATAAAAAGTCTTTTTTAAAAGCCACCTTCTGTTATTCTAAAGAAGGCAAATTCCCCCTTTATTGGGTGAGCCAAGAGAATGAAAATTGAGAAAGTAAAATTGCTTTGTGGAAAAAAAGAGAAAGAGAGCTAAAGAGTGACCTTGTGTGGAGGATGGAGGTGAGGAGTAATCCCAGAAGTGGAAAAAGCTGGGGCTGCAGAACCAGGGAGACTGAATGAGGAAGGTGTGCAGAGAGAGATGAGGCATCTAGCAGAAGTTGTTTAAAAAAATTTTTTAATGGTAGTTTGAAATTGATTGTTTGCTATATATAATCATTTTCTCCATTTCCCAATACAATCTTCAGTAAAAATCTGTATATTTATTAATGGTTTGTAGAGTTGGATTTGTTTTGGGAGGATGGAGCCAAGTTTTGAGCTCTGCTTTCAAGTGTCATGGCAAGAATCAAGGCTGCTGCAGGATCCTAGTCTTATCTGGGTCACATACATAACATACTTGGCTGTTAATAATAGTAATAATAATAAACTGTATGCAGCTTACTGTTGCTCGTTGTTCAGAGGAAGAAAGAAATCAATATGTGCTGGAGTAACAAAAAAACCCCCACATTTTGGAAAGAGTAGGACTCATCTTAAAAAATGAATAAAACATTTAAGAAAAGAATAGAGGAGAGAGGGCATTCCAAGTTGAACCTTTGTATGGGCAAAGGTGTGGAAACAAACATATATGGTGCTTCTAGGAAATTCTAAAGAGAACATTTTGGTTAAACAGAGGATTTTGGTTAAAAAATATTAAAATTATGCTAAGATAACTTAGAATCACATTAAGAAGGGCTTTGAAAGCCAGATAAAGAGTTTGTGCTCAAGATAGTAACCAGGCGGGACCTGTGGGAAGGTTTTGAAAAGGAACACCTAATCACAGAGATTTTGTTTAAAGAACTTAATCAGATTGTAATAATGGCTTACACTAAAAAGAAAAGCAACTAAAGACCAACCAAAACAAGTAGGATGCTGCTGCCTGTAAATTGTAACATAAAATACAAGGAAAACTTAAGAAATTTTGAAGTAAAAATGTTATAACTTGGTAAGGGCTATAGAAGACAAAATAATGAAAGCAGCTCTGAGATGGAAACCTGGAACAAAAATAGTATTATAAGTAAACAGAGAAGAGTTGACCAAGGGAATCTGACTAAGTGGGCACAGATAGGACTGAGGATTTGAAGTTTAAACAAGTTTTTGGAGTGTAAGTGTCAGGAGGTCAGTTGGAAGTAACTGAAGCACAAGTGAAAAGTTAGGGTTGACGACGCTGATGAAGCTATTGTTTGCATAAAGCGTGTTAGCTTAACTCCTGAAATTTTAATAGGTTCATTGAGGGACTGAGAGCAGACAGAAAAAGAATAAATTACCCAGGGAGAGTTGAGACATAGAAGGCTATGGAAAGCAAGAGAGGAAAGAATTCCAAGAGACGTCTTCGTGCTTCCCTAACTCAATAAATGGCACCACCGTTCACAGTTACTAAGACCAAACCCTGGGAATCATCCTAGATTTCTCTTCTTTTCTCTCTCCCTGCACTCAACCCATTAGTCAATCTTGCTGAATTGACCTTTAAACATAGAACCTAGTCTACCACCTCGATAGCTACCAGCCTGGCCAGCGCGCCAACATCTCTAACCAGGGCTACAGCAATAGCTCTGTAAGTGATCTCACCGCTTCTCTCGGCCTCTACCATCTAAAAATCTGAGTATTCCATTTAAAATACAAGTAATATTATGCCTTTTTTCTGCTCAAAACTCTCCAATGGCTCCTCCTCATACTTAGAACAAAATCCAGTGTCCTTGCTATGGCCCCCAAAGCCCTAGATGACCTGACCTGATGTTTTTTGAGGCCTCAAACTGCACTACTCTTCTCTTAGTCCACTGTAGCCACCCTGACCTTCATTGGCCTCCAATACCCTAAGTGATATTAAAGAAATAAAAAGGTAAATATGTAATGTGGTATCAGGTCATGTAAGTTCTGTGAAGAAAAATAACACAGGTGGAGAAAGAGAGCAAGCAACGTAATCCTAAACCTTTCCTTTGTTGTTGCTACCTAGACTCCAGTACCCACACCACCCCCATCACTACTGTCAGCAGCACATGTATTTTCATGACTTGATTTTGCACTTGCTTTTATTCTGTGAGTGTACTGAGTATCAGACAAGTATCTAGACACCAGGGACCCAGCAGGAGAGAAAAAAAACAGGCAATCGTCCCTGCCCTTGTGCTTCCGTGTTAGTGGGGGGATAAGACAATAGACAAGAGTCACTAAGTTACATGTTGTGTGGTAGATAGTGGTAAATGCTAAGGAGAAAAACAAAACAAGGGACTGGGATAGGAGGTATCCATGTTGGATGTGGTGAAGGTGAGTTGCAGCTTTAGGTAGAGTGGCAAGGATGGCCTCACTGAGGGGATGCTTGAGGAAAGGCTAGGAAAAAGCTGGGGGAACACGCAAATCCATAGCAAACAACAAGCCACAGTCTGGGCAGAGGAGCGTGCCTGGCATGTTAGTGGAAGAGTGTCCAGAGAGGAGAACTGAAGGGTGTGAGGTGACAACAGAGACAGCGGGGTCAGATTATGCAGCCACTTATGTTGCTCTCTCTTACCCGTATTATTTTTCTTCGCAGACTTCCCTCCTGTGATATTATATTCCATATTTCACTTTTAATTTATTAATATCTTTCTCTCTCAGAAAATAAGCTCCATAGAGGCAAGGCTTTGGACTCTTCACCATCATATTCTCTGACACACACTGGGAGCTCAATGTTATCGAATAACTTAATGACTAAAGGAGAGGGCCTAGAACATATTGTAAAAGGTGGAAGAGTACAAACAGAAAGCATCCTTGAACTTGGCAGAAAGGCATTTACTGATCCGGTCACCTTGATGGGTCCTTGAAAATAGCCCTCGAGGTCCTTGAGGTAGGTGTGGAGGGTAAAGAAATCAAAGAAAGGAAGCCAGATAAAGTGACATCATCCAGTTCTGAAGCTTCCTTAACAGTGATTAAATTAGACAGGTGTTACACAGCTGCCCATGGTGTGTTCTTTTTTTCCTCTTTCTAACTTATTTATGGTTTATTTGTCTTCTCAAGTAGATACTTTACAAAATTGAGCATGTGGTGTTATGCTGATCCATTGCATCTCTTGGAGAACGGATAAGTCACACCCTGCTCCTTGTTAACATCACTTTAATTAAGGTGTCTTAAAGCCCATGTTAAGACTTAACTATAATCTTATTTACTGTGTAGGAGGTTTTTATTCATTTCATGATTTAGGTAAAAATCTTAGGAAAGAGTCATCCCCAAACTGCAGAATCTGAAGCACAGTTAAGCCTAAGTGACTGAAAAAAATATCTATAATGAAATGAATTAATGTATGTGAAAGATCTGCATAACTAAGATCAAAATACACAAGTAATGTCATCAAAAAGACAGCTGTAAGTCTTCTTGTCTCAGCTTGAAAGAATTCATAACCTCAAAGCTACAACTACATTTTTTATAGAAGGTAGCATCCTATAAAATCATATATTTACGCAATGTTATTTAAAAGTAAGTATTATAGGCTGTGAATTGTTTGTCTGGAAATGTTTTAAACATTTCTATGCTTTCAATCTAAAGAATAAAGAAAATACAGGAAAGGAAAAGAAAAGAAATCTCTCCTCTAATAGGGATGGTAAAGCTTTGTAAAGTAACATTTTTGGGGTTGGAGGGGGTGTATATCAGACTTTAATGGAAACAGCTCTAACAAGGCAGAGGTCGAAGCAGAGAACTAAACAATAGAATACAAAAATAATTGATTTCATGAGGCTGTGTTAACAACATTAACAACAAAAGTTCTCTTCTGGGAGTACTGTCTTTTTTGTTAATTTTGGATATTTTAGTCTTGTCTGATATCATCATAAGAAAAAATTACCAAAGAAAATTAACATATCTTAAGTATAATCATCATGGATTCCACAAAGTGGTTATAACTAAAGGCAATAGACAGTTCCTCTCCTAAGCTTATCTTATGGTTGCTGTTAATTATTGCTGAAAATCGTCTATTTTGCTCATAAACTGGTCAAAAAATATTTAGGCCAAAGTCAGAAACACTTAATAGCATGTGGAATTTTCTCATATATCAGCACATCAGAAGAAGATTTTAAATTTTCTGTCATATAAAAAATAAATAAGATAAAAACATACATGTTAAAGTCACTTTCAAGATTTTTGCAAATCTTTGAAACATATACATTTTGATTACTTCCTGGAGCATGCACTTGTTTACAGTGTAAGTCTAAAAATATTTTGAAATAGACAAAAGTAGCTTAGAAGCAGTTTTATTTATTCTTGCCTGTGCACAAAGCTTTTCTTTCTCTTGATTTGGGTGAAATAGAAACTGGCAATGATGGACAGCTACACGGTTATTTTGTTGCTAGGCTACATGCATGCCCATTTAACCTCCTTCTTCACAGACCAGTTTCCAGAATGCTGTGTAAAAATACTCCTTTGTTTCCTGGGAGAGGGGAGAAAAGAGGGATGACATCCTCTCTATGCCATGTTTGTTTAGCAGGTTAGAGGGGGCATGAAAGGTGAAGGATATATATACAATGAGTATGCTTCGAAAAAACTGACAGGTGCACGCCTGATGCCAGGTAACAGAGATAGGGGGACACGGTTGTGTCTCAGCATGTGTTTAGGGGGCTTCAGATCAAGGAGTAGACTGGAGCTTGTGCCTTCCCTATTTTCTTTCTTTCTTTCTTCTTCTTATTCTTTTTTAGTTTTTTTAACTGCCTGTTCCTCCATATTCTCACAGATTTACAAAATATATAAAGGGAGCATTCTGGGTGTCTTTCCCTGAAGGGCGTTAAACACACATTCTCTCTCATCTAAGGAAGAATATTCCCAAGTGTGTTTTATGTGAGCCTTGTAAATGGATCTTACTGGTTCCCCAAAGGGATGGCAGACGTGGCTTATGAATGGCCCTCCCCCCCCACCGCTCCCTCCGCTTATCCCCAGCCTCTCATCACCACTCCCCACATCACACATGCTCATCCTATCACTCCAGGTGCCACCAACCCTCCTGGCTTCTGTATCCAACACATTAAGGCTCTGCAGCCCCTTTCAGGCAGCTTCCGTGGGATTCTGTCAGAAAATGAGATGTCCCATCCCCCAACATTCCAGCTTGGCTCCCCATCCCCATCCCCACCTCCCCCAAGTTTTCATTGCACAAATGTTGAGCTCGGACTCTATGTCTGCTTTCCAGCAGCCAGGGGTGCACTAAGCCTCCTCAAAACAACAGAGACTGCATGGTTGTTCCTGGTCAATCAGATACTTGACTCGTTTGTTGGAGACATTGTTATATCCATGTAAATACTGATTTTAAAAATATCTGTGCAAATATTGGTAGAAATGTAAAAATCTTTTTAAAGAAATGGTAGGAGAAGACACAACAATGAAAGTGAAGTCATCCTTGAGATGCATACCAGTACCATGTTCTACAGTATGACGGTTCTGTCCCTTAATAACATGCATTTGACTTTACCGCTGGTAATATTTTGATCTCTTTTCTCCAACATGGGCACTGCTCTTCAAGGTCTTTTCTTGTGCAGTTTTAAATAAAGAGCTTGTTTTTCAGGTTTTAAATAAAAGCAACACTGATGTTTCATTGAAACAAGAAAAAAAGGAGATTCCTCTTATAAACAAAGGTAAACAAAAATTCATTTTATTACATATATATATAAAACCTATAATATTTGAGGTGTCTTCAATATGGCTTATTTGACAGCCTGAGATACAGATCAGAACTTCATCAGCAATATGGATTTTAAAAAATTGAATTTGTTGTTCCAGAAGTGGGAATAAGGATGAAGAGAGAGTGAGCTGCCACTCTCAAGTGTTTTGCGGGGCAGAGATGCTTCCTGGCTGAGAAGAGTAGTGTCCTTAACACTGCCACACTACGTGAAATTTCCACTGATTTGTGCCACTCTATGCCTTGAATTCTATTTAGAATTTTGCTGAGGATTGGTATCAGTTCTATAATTTTCAGAATCTGTTTTGAAAATTATATTGACAGACCCCTTTTCAATCTTTAAGTACCTTTCCTGCTTTTCTTGGTTCCTCTGAGATCCCTAAGAGTAGTTCAACAGACACATTTATTAGTTTCTCCATGTCCATGCCATGTAATGTAGCTCAAGTCAAAAACCTGAACTGTTTAAAGACTTACATTGCCGTTTTATAATAGTCAATCCAATAATAATTTTCTAGGAAGAGAAGCTGGAAAAAAACTGGACTGAAAGTGTTTTAGTTTCTTACTGTTTATTCATTGTTATTACTGTAATTATTATATATTATAATATTAGTATTATGCTATCCTGTCTTTTATTTTAATAGTGTACCATTGGGACCAAGCAGCACATCCATTATTTTTATTGTCATTGTTTCTTTCTGAAATAAGTTTTAGAGCACTCTTTATTTCTTAGCAAGTCTTGGCTCATTTGGTTTCACCAATCCTGATCCTTTTTTGTGTGAATCCATGCCATTAGTTTGTGTTCACTTTTGGTAGTAAGCTCTTCCATTCTTCATACTTCCTTGCTTAAGTAACCCAATCAACTATTCATTCACAATTTTATGTTTGAACCCATTAGTGAGGTTCCTAAGAAATCACACTCTTTCTTTTTCATCTTAATTACTGTAATTTGCAATTCTACAACCAGGATTTCTTTTGTAAGGGTCTCTTAATTTTAAAGCCAATCTTTTATAGACATTTCAAACTATTACTGTGGATTTCCAAATTGTAGTGTGGTCCTGTTGGATTTCCAAATTGTAGAAAAATTGCTAATACAATTTTGAGCCTAAAATTATTATTTAATTTCAAATGCTTATGCTGGGTTTGGCAGGAACAAATTGTGAAATATTTTCAAATGACTGTAATTATGCATTAGTTGGCTGTTGGGTTAAAAAGTTTCTCTTTGCCTGCAAGTCAGTGAGGAGAACCAGTGGCGCCAATGGAAAACCTCTGTCTGGTTATTCTTTTTTATATTTTGCTTAAAAAAGTCAGGTTGCTCCTCAGCCATTTAACCACCATCTAAAACTTCTCTTGTTGCTGTCCAGTTCTGCTTGACCTTCAGTAGCCCTAATCTTGTTGGCAAAGGTTTACTTAATGAAACAAGATATTTGGGCAGTTATAACAGAGAATTCTAGTGATAGGTGGAAGGAGGACACATTGACTCATTGCTTATACTGCCCCCAAAACACCCCAAAACCAATCCAGGAGGATCATAGGATTTCTGCTTTGCCGTGGACTGGAAACAAATCATCAGTTTCTCTGAACCTATAACTCTTAGGTTCCCACAGTGAGAAGACAGACTTGATGGCTCTAGGTCTCTTCCTGCTTTAAAGTTCAACTCTGTACTGCAGACACATTTTTCACTGTGATCTGTCTCAATATCTTTGAATCTGGAAGAGAGTGGGGTGCTGGAGGCTGGTGAAAGTAGGGAATCTGAACTGCCCAGATCAGTCATCCATTATTGATGGTAACAAAAATCAATCAAAAAACTACTGGAAAAAAGTTATGGAGGCTCTTGGATTTGTATGTATACTATATATATTTTATTATTATAAATTACTTTTAGAACATATTATAAATTGCCTTAAAATTGGTACAGTTTTGTAAGTGGCAGTTTGAATATAAATCCAAATTATATATAGATAGTTAATAAAATACTAACATTTCTTTTGGTTAAATTTATTATGTCATCACCAAAATGTGATTGTTTTGTCTGTTTTTAAAGAAAAACAGGAGCTGTGCATTGATGCTCCAGCAATAAAAAGAAACTCTTCATTGCCTAATTGGAAAAGGTGAGTGTACTACAATTATACAAATTCCAAGTGAGCGTAATTATACTGTTGAAAAGTAATTATCAATGTTTAAATACAAGAGGAAAGAAATAATAGCAACAAAGGCAATCAAGAATAGAATGAAATTTTACAACACAGACGAGAAAGAATAGAAATACACCTTTTCCCTAAGCCTTTTGTTTTGTGAGGATTTGGGAATAAACAAATGAAGCAGGCTTAACTTCCTACCCACAGCAAGTAACCAATTCAAATTATTTTAATGTAGTCCAAGAATTGAAAATGTCACACATGTATATAGTATGATTATGATATAATGAACTGATTTTTTTTTCTGTGTGGCTCATTATCTTATTGTCATGCATACATGTAATTATCATTGTATGTTAGAATTTTCTTGACATGAGAATTTTGTCACTTTTAAAATAAAATCAGTTGAATCTTTTAGATATCCAATAGAATTAAAAAAAAATGTTTTCGGGGAAGTAAACCCTTATCCTTAACTACAACCTATCTAAGCTGCCTTCCAGGCATTCAGACCCTATTTCTCTGAATCCAAATCCTATGCTGTTTGTGTAACTCTCACCTGATTGGTGTACATAGTGCTCATTAGGTAATTTCTCACCCCTCATCCTCCCACTTTCCCACCCTTTCTGGTCTTCAATGTCTATTTCTTCACTCTGTGTCCATGTGTGCACGTTGTTTAGCTCCGACTTAAGGGTGAGGACATGCAATATTTGACTTTCTGTTTCTGAGTTATTTTACTTAAGATAATGGCTTCTAGTTCCATCTATGTTTCTGCACAAGACATGACTTTATTCTTTTTTTATGGCTGATTAGTATTCTATGGTAAAAGATAAAGAAAATATACCACATTTCTTTATCTACTCATCTGTTGATGGATGTTTAGGTTGATTTCATATTTTGGCTATTAGGAATAGTGCTGTGATAAACATATGAGTTCAGGTATCTTTCTGATACAATGATGTATTTATTTCCCTTTGGGAAAATACCCAGTATTGTGATTGCTGGATCAAATGATAGTTCTATTTTTAGTTCTTTGAGAAATCTCCATACTGTTTTCCACAGTTGATTGTACTAATTTACATTCCCACCAATAGCATATAGTGTTCTAAGGTAAGTTACAAATTCCTTAGCATGGCACAAATCCTCTTCATTTCAGCCTCTTCTTTTATCCCCCACTTTGCTTCCCAGAGGTTCTAAATTACTTTTAGGTTGGTTTTATCACATCCTTCCCTTTCTTTGTCTATGCTACTTCCTTTACTTGAATGCCCACTGCAACTTGTATCATAATCTTGATTACCCCTTTGTTCACGTCTCAATTTAAGTATTCCCTTCTTTGGGGTCTTCCTGACTCTCCCAGGTAAACTCAGGTCTCACAGAGCCACTATTGCAGGGATCAGATTGTGTTGTAATTTGTTCAACTTTAATAATTATTTGTTAAATAACAACTGTGTTCTGGCACACAATGGTGAACAACAATTCAGAGTCAAGTGGAATTGTGTGTTTGAATATGCCTTCCCATTGCATACCAGATCCTTAAGGACAGGGGCCATGTCTTGTCTTCTTCATAACTGTAAGCCTCTGAGAGGTCTTCCCTGATGACTGTATCTAAAATAGCCCACCCCATTTCTGATAAGTCTCACTCTTATCATCCTGTTTCGGTTTTTTCAAAGCACTTATTACTGTCTTAAGGCATCTTATTTGCTCATGTATTTCTTTTGCCATTTTTCATTCTAGCTTGCTTATTTTCTCTGTTTTTCACTAGGAGAGAACTCACTCCATGAGAACAGGGACTGTCTTGCTTACACCTGTGTTCCTAGTACCCAAAGTGGCACCTGACTCATGGTTGGCACTCAGTAATATTTGTTGATTGAATAAATGATGTGATTTTCCCCCAGTGCTGTTGCTAGGCCTTCCTGTGGGCAGTGCTTTAACCTAGACTTATTTATTAAAATTCAAGTTAAAATTTAAGATTCATCCGAAAACTAAACACATTTGTGTCTGTGTGTATGTTTTTAATCACTGTTGACTCATAAATACAACATGAATGTTAGAACTATAGTCCACCTAAAACAATCTTAATGGAGAATGTTATCAAACACTTTACTAATGGTAGTGTTGATAAAGATGGTCATAATAATAATAATTAGGTACTGTTTACTGAGCACTTACTAATGCTAAACATTGAGCTAAATTCTTTGTATATCTCTTTTTGTCCTCAGCACAACTCTATGAGGTAGGCTTTATTATTATTTGGCAGAAGAGGAAACAGAGGTTCAGAGAGGAATCTCCTGTGCTCTGGTGTAGTGCATATTACCCTTCACCCCCAATACCAGCATGAATTTCCAGCATTGCTAAAATAGTTAAAAAAAAAAAAGACTTCCTTAATAAAATTTCAGCATAAAAGAGGTCACAACTAATAAGCATTCAGACATTGTGTTAAGTATTCTTTAACAAACAATTAAGCATTAGTTTATATAATGTTCTTAATCTTAAAAAAAAGCAGCTGATGTTAGTATAATTAATGCCAAAGAACTGTTGACAGTAGAAACACATTTCATTTGATATAAACTATTATCCAATTTTTGAAAGGCTCTCCGAGCGTAAACATATAAAACTCTCTAGATCTGTGATCTTAATTTATGGATGTCAGCATGAAAAGATTACAAAAATATCCTTATATCCTTATTACTTGACAAACAAAACCCTGCGTGATCTGACCCTACCTACCTACCCAGCTTCATCTCCCATGTTGTACCGCCCCCAGCTCTCTTATACTTTTTTTGTTCCTGCAATACTGGAAGTTTTAGTCTCATTAACAGACTACACTATTTTACACATCCTCACTGTGAGTTATTCTCTGTGCTGCAGCCAGAGGCTGCAAGGCCGCTTATCTGATGGTCTGGATGGATGTGTCAGGTATTCTTTTAAAACTTGTGTCAGGTCCTCTTGCTTCCATGCCTGAAACCCTCCAGTGGTGGTGCCCACTCCGCTTAGAGAAATTCCTGTTCCCTCCCATGCCCACAATGCCTCGTGATCCCAGGCTGGTCTCTCTCCACTCAACTCAGTCCCTCAGCTTCCTGCTCACTGCACCCCAGCAGCTCTGACTTTCTCATCCTTCTTGGAATAGTCCTTACTCTTTCTACCCCAGGATTATTGCACCTCACTTGGAACACTTTTGTTTCTCCAGATCACAACTAAATATGTCTCTTAATGTTCCTTTTTTATTTCTGTGCATTTCTCTCAGGCTAAAATAGAACTTTAAATGTCTCATTCATTTGTGGTTAAGTGATTTTCTCAGGTAGTATGTTTTAATTTGTTACTTTTTAATTTTAACGAATCTGTTATAGGTTTTTGCTTTGTGGTTATCATGAAGCTTATTTTAAAAATCCCATAGTTATAACAAATTTGAAAGTCTCTTTCAGCAAATAAGGGACAAGTAGTATATGACTACTGTTGTTAAGAATAAATTATCACCAGTTCTATTGCGGCTACGCAAAAACCTTGAACAATGTATGACAAGAATAAATAAAAATTCTTCTAATTAAAATCAATTTTAGGCCTGGCGTGGTGGCTCACGCCTGTAATCCTAGCACTCTGGGAGGCCGAGGCGGGAGGATCACTCAAGGTCAGGAGTTTGAGACCAACCTGAACAAGAGTGAGACCCTGTCTCTACTATAAATAGAAAGAAATTAATTGGCCAACTACAAATATATAGAAAAAATAAGCCGGGCATGGTGGCGCATACCTGTAGTCCCAGCTACTCGGGATGCTGAGGCAGGAGGATCGCTTGAGCCCAGGAGTTTGAGGTTGCTGTGAGCTAGGCTGATGCCACAGCACTCTAGCCCGGGCAACAGAGTGAGACTCTGTCTCAAAAAAAAAAAAAAATCAATTTTATATAACTACAGAGGAGGCAGTTTTCAGCATTACATGTATGTTCTTGCTTTCATTTGTTATGTTTTAAAATTTCACTTGTGTATTAATGTTTCTGAAATTATTAATATCTAATGTGATTCCTACTTTGAAATTATAAACCAGTGTGCCAATGGAAGATACAAATCTAAGTTCTGGACACAAAGATGGAGTTTTTGTGACTGGCAGTTGTAAAGTTGCTTCTTCGCTGACATCTTTTCAAAGCACATCTGTCAAGGAAACAGCAAGAAAATTGATGTCCATTTTAAGGTAAAGATATTTACTCACATATTTCCACATGCTTTGTTGAACTTTCTAAGCCATGATAACTCTTGTTTTGTTTTGTTTTCCTACTGAGTAGTAACATCATTGACTAAGTGCAATAGAATGACTTTATGACTTGTCTCCTAACAATGCTGATTTAGATATACTACCAGTTAAATGTCCCTTGAAATAGAACCCCAGTCACTAACTGCCTGTTGTTATATGGTCCAGCAATATGGTGCATGTAAGTCCTCTTTTGAAAGTAATAAATAATTCCTACTGAATTTTCCTCCTTACTTTATTTTCCTCACAAAGACTCTCATGACATTTGTATGGCCTTTTACAGAGTCTGTTTTTTTAATTTTAGATACTGAACTTATTAAGGGAAGCTGAGTTTTACTTTTTTGTTCGGTGTGGAATGTTAACATTTGTGCGCGTGGTTATTTGAGGAATTTAGATGTCTGGGTCTCAGTCCTCAAAGAATAGAGACAGGGAGGTTGATAAAGTTCAGGATTTAGTCTCTTTCCGAAGAGGGACTGATGATAGGAGGGGGCTTTCCAGTCAAGTCGGGGAAGTCTGTGTACGGAAGAGTGCTCCCAAATAGGTGTCATACAAGAGGGCAGCCCAAAGAGCACCACAAAATTAGTGTACTTCATTGGTTTTATTGGGGTTCACAGACTCTTCTTGGATTTTGAGAGACATGTGTGGGTAAGAGGCTCTTGGCAGAGGAGAACACACAACATGCCCTAGATGGAATGGTTTTTTTTTTTCAGGACGATTACCTTGATGTTCTCATCAGTGACTGACAGAATCTTACTGAAAATAAGACTTCTCAAAGGTGGAGGTAGAGCATGTATAGAGGAGGCTACAGTTTCCAATAAAGCCCAAGCTGTGCTCCTGTTTGTGAGAGGAGACTGCTAAGACCTGAGCACAATTCTGCAGCTGCCCTGGGCTTGATGCAGCATCCAGGGCTGCAGGGCTGTGACTATTACATGGGCATAAGGGGTCCTGTTATCCTCTGGGACTCAGGCCTAACACCAGTCCTGCCCCAGGAAAGAGGAAGCTTTCTTGGTTATATGTGGGTGGATCCACCTTGGCTTTTGCGTGGGGACCCATTTTCACTAATAACCCTAGGGATCCAGAGGCAAGTTGTTGACAGAGCAATGAAGCCAGATGCCATATTCCTGAATGTGAAGTTCTGGCCACCATAACCTGCCATAGTGGTTGGGTTAGCAAGCTCACACTAGCCTGGAAATGGAACAGAAACGGGCCAGACCTCAGGTTTGTACAGACATGATGAGGTTGAAAAAGGCCGCTTGTCTGATGATCTAGATGGATGTGTTAGTATCATACTGCTGTGGTCTACAGTATAGTTCCTAAAGAATTGGGGATTTTCCAACTAGTTTCTTACCCTCTGTCAGTATTTTTCCAGAAGTAGTATTTCAGGTCCTCAGCTTTGAAATTGGGTAGCCATAAATTTGAATCCTGGTATATTACTTTTAGGGTTCCAAGATTCAGGCCTATTAGTTGGTCACCAAGGTATGGTAGTATGTAGTAAATTATATATGTGTGTGCTTGTATATATTTGAGTAAATATGTGAATATCATTAAAATAGGACCACATATCCAATAATTGGGACATTGCTATGGGTGAATCAGGCCTTCTTGATAATAGTAATCACTTTGAGCCTTTATTATACTTCAGGTATTCACCCAAATATTTTTTATAAATTAATTCCTTATTCTTACAAACTTACAAGGTTGGTATTTTCTAATATTTTTTAATAGATGAAGAAACTGAAACTTAGAGAAACTAAGTAACACATTTAAAGTCAAATGGATAATTATATGACTGCTGAGGACAGGGCTGGGGCTTAAGCCCAGGCTTCCTGATTTGGAATCGCATGCTGTTAACCATATACAGTGTGTGTGTTTCCCTCTCTCCACACTTTGAGACCTGGAGAAACCTGTCTGAGTGTGTGGCAGTGGAGTTTGGATGCATAGCCATTTAAATTTCTTCTCCAGTTAGATAAACTTTCTTTTTCAAATTCATCATTTTTCTTATGTTTCACTTAGCTAATTTTTGTTCTTCATCTGAGTGTAACAGTTCTATTCATTGTACTGGGTTATGTGTGATCGAAGAGGGGAAATCTGATGGAGAGTACGAAGACTTTAAAGTGCACCCACTTCTGTCATTAGGCATCGATAGAAAATTAAAGTTTCCCAGGAACCAGCTCCCTAATGAGCACGTAGACTCTATTTAAAGCTTAGAGTCATCATACTGTTATCAACTGAGCACTCTGAAGGCCAAATATGTTGCTATATCTGTTCTATTCTGTACCAGATTATGTTTTCTGTGGTGATTCTTTTATAAAAAATATTCTGCAGGAAAAAACAGAACACAAGGCTTTAGCAGAAACAAAATGAGCTCCTCATCTTACCGGTTTTCTTTTTTGCCTTCAGCAACATGTAGTATGTTTTCTCACATTGCACCAGTGAAAACAGATTTCTTGTTTTCTTTGTTAGGTATTTGTTTTTGTTTTTTTGTACTGTTATTTGCTATTTTATGTCTGATCCATGTGTTATTCCTTGAATTAACTAGACTTTAAATTGCTCAAGGCATGAAGATTGTGGCTGGCTGTGTGTGATGTGAAGGTCACAGTGGTTTTATATCCAGAGTCATTCACCGTGTTTACCTTGCCTGTCACATGGTAAAGAGAATAATGAGAGGTGGTTAAGTGTGTAGAGTGTCTCTGCCACTTGGTTCACTTGGGACGTGACACTAATCTTTACCTCTTCCCACAATGCCAAAGTAGGGTCAGGCTACCTCTCTGTAACTAATGCTAACTGAGTCAATTAATTAAAAATGTAGTTTTTATTGCCCATTTTTATTACCTGATTATGTTCAGTTTAGCATTTTTCTGACTTATGTTATTTCTTGTTTTATGTGTATTAGTTTATTTAATGCCCAGTTAAAGTAACTTCTTTGAAAACAGATTGGATTTTCCATACCATGTCTAACATATATCAGTATATATTTTTAAAAAATACTTTAAATTGAAAGAGATTAATGTAAAAAGCAGTGAATGGTATTGCTGGATGTAAAAATATTTTCAAATATTGAGGTATGACTAAGTTGTGTTAAGTTAGTGGTCAGTAAGCTGAGCTGGGATCCATACTATTAAATTTTATCAAATGGCCCTAAATATTGGAATAGTATCAAATATCGAATCACTTTCAATAATACTAATAGCAATAGTATTAATAATACATATTTGTTATATACTTAACTGTGTGCCAGGCACTGTCCTAAGGTTTTACATATGTTAACTCATTCAAACCTTACAGTAATCCTATAAATAGATACTTTTATTATTCCCATTTTACAGATGAAGTAGGTAGAGGCTAAGCAATAATTTTCCCAGCATTATATAACTCTTAAGTGGTAGAGCTTGGATTTGAATCTTGGCAGTCTGGCCTCACAGTCCTTGCTTTTAACTGTTGAACTATAATGCCTTGTTTTTCAGTTTATTGCTGTGTATGTAAACGGGATAAGGCAGATTTCATTTATTTCAACTCTGTAAAAGCACAAGCATGCTTTGTGTTATCTTCAATTTTTAAAAATAATAATAATAATACATTTGTTATTAAGATCACTCTTTAAGTTCCTGCTGGTTGCTAAAGCAAAAGAAAAGGCCACGAAAATATGTACACTAGCAATTGAGGTCTGCCAAAAACCATTATTGGATTTCTAGTTTTAGAAAGTGGAGCCACGTCATTTCCATTTTATCCTGGTTTTTCACTGGGTTGAAAAAGAGAGTTTTGTTCAACCTCCCGTAGGAGGCTTGTTCTTCTCCTTAGCCAGGACTAAGCTAATTAAGTGGGTTATTGTTTAAAAGAACAAGTGAATGACCGGGTACCTGTATAGACCCCTGCCTACGTCTACCATATCTAGAAAGAGTGAAGTTGTGTTAGTGCAAACAGAGACTTTTCTTCATGAAAAATGACTTTGTTGAGAAAGGGCTATAACTATGGAGTCAAAGGGAAATGGCCCTTAGCTGGAACTTTTCAAAGCTTGGCTTTGAAAGTGCTGATACAGTGTTTTAGCCCACCTAGTTGAATTCTCTAAAAACTTCCAATTCAGACTTACAGATATGGGTATGGATTCTACAGAAATTCAGTTGAAATGGGCATCATAGACAAGGTCCTGGATGCAAGTAGTAACTTTGGAAGATATGTTTAGAATATTGATTTCTTAAATTCTTGAGAAGAGAGCCAGTATGAAACAAAGACAAATTCCTGATTTTATTGTCGATTCTGGGAATATTTGAAGCATTTGGGTAAATACTTCAAGGGAAGGGCTATTCATAGGTGGGACAAGAGTCCCGTTGAAATGACAGCACTTGGTTCAGGAGTTCCCCAAAATGCATAGCATCTACTTGATTCAGTGAATGGGAATGAATGAACACTGGTTTATTCATATAGTTTTTACACTTTGTGCCTCCTGGCCCACCTCCTTGAAATGCCTTTTATGGATTAGAGGATTACTATGTCCTATAGGAAACCTAAAGTTTGAGGGTAGAGAGAGGCTTGATAAGCTACACCCTCAGGAACAAAAGAAGGTATCATTGAAGAAAGGGACTCAAGACAGTAAATAACTGAAGGAATTTTTTAAGAGTTCTTAAACATCTGCAGTCAGAACCCGCATGTAAGATTTTGGTATCTTACGTTTTTTATAGCATCTAATAGTTTTCCTGAATTAATTTTGCAGGAAAGGAAAAGGTCTGTGCATTTGTGTTTAGAGACTACATGTTGCTGGATAATTGTCATCTTCACTAGTTTTGTGGGGCAAAATCTCCAAAGGAGAAGTTATTTAGCAGCAACTTGATGTAGAAAAAAATAAAAGGCTAAATACCAGGGAGCCCAGGAGGGAGATAGAAACAGCAGGAGGGTCCAAGGACCCTGGTGGGCCTGATGGTGGGGGTGTTTTTAATAGCCAGGAAACCACAGAGGTCTAAATAGGAATAACTCTTCAATCAAAGAGTTTCCATAAAGGTAAGATGTAATTGTGCATCTAAAACATGCCAGCAGCTCTTGGCACATTTCTAGCACTTTATAAAGGGTAGTTGGATCTGACCAAGGGACCTTAGATATTTACCAGTGAAAATACTCAATTCCTGGGTATGTAGTGCAGATCTCCTAGAATATTTCCTTCGCATGCCCCACACTTGGTTTACTCCTACTCTTCCTTTGAGACTCCCCAAATATGAGTCAGGGCCCCTCCTTTTGGTACCCATGGTGTATCATTCTCATTCTCCTCTGAACATTTGTCGCATGGTACTGGAATAGGCTGCTTTCTTGTCTGTATCCCCCACAAGGCTGGATCAGTGCAGTAAGAAGGTATTGGGTTCCTAGCATGGGGGCACGGTGCCAGGCTCTTTCGGGCGCCACAGAACAAAGGTGATATTTTAATAGGGGTTCAAGGAATAGCTGTGGAGTTAATGAGATTGAGAAAATACAAAATGGAAAGAGCTAGTGTGATTTCAATAAAGCCCTTACGTGAAATTGTGTTTAATTTAAAAATATTACTTATCTTATATGTATCTATCTTTAGAAATAATAGTATAAGGGTGAAACATTATTCAAACTCTAATTGATGTTTATTGTAGATTTTGAAGCAGTGACACCACAGGTTGAGAATAATCTAGAACTAATCTAGAAATTTTTCTTTCCCAACCTGCCCCTTCACCTTTTCCACTTCCCAGAAAATGCCACCACCATCTAATATTTCTTTATCTAAGAGTACCTTCTTAGGGGACTGCTGATTTGCTCAAGATTTAAACACAAAAGAATTTATACTCATGTTGGCAAGGACCAATGCTCATAAGAGGTTTCAACCCTGAGGTGGAAGAAGGGAGACTGGATTTGGAGAAAAGCAGGGTTGGTTTGTACGGAAGATCTCTCGCCCTTCCTGCCCCAGCAATCCAGCCGTAAGGTTGACCAAGGTCCCCTTTCCCAGGGACTCTAGTTTTATCCAGTCGTGTTCCATGCTATCCAATTTCTTCTCATCTCATATTCCTGGGATCCCTTTTTATCCCATTCCCACCTCATTCATCTTCTTACTAGCTAGGGAAATAATTCTTATGGAGGTATGTATGTTATATTTAATGTTTGGGCAATGCTGAAAATTTTTAACTCGTTGGTTTGATTATCCTTGTAACTATACCTGAATATTAATACAAATAATATATAGAAAATACTACAAATATAAATTGTATAAGAAATAGCTGTTTTGTTTTTGATATACCATGTTATTTTACAACTGAAAAAATTTTGTAAGTTCCTCAGATAATATACATTAGGTTCTTGGAACACTTCAACATAAAAACACAATATACTTTTAAGATGTAGTGACTATAAATTTCTAGATTTCATATTTTCCCAGAAATGAAATGTGTGTCATATAGGTGATTAATCCTAGGAAAGCTGTCACAATAGAAAAGATGGGCACTACTGCCTTTTGGCAAAATGAAGCACCTGTCAGAACAGTGACCACTGCTGTTTGGAAAGAGTAGGGTCCATGTATGATTTCTAAGAGTAGTCCCGGAGTCCCTGATGAAAAAATACTCTGGAGACTTAAACTCTTTGGTTTTCTTAGGAAATAAGTAAGTCTATCGTCAGCCTGTTTTCTTCCAGGAAGTTTTCAATGCTGAGATCTCTGTAGAAGAGAACACTCAAGCAGGTGCAGAGCTTTTTTGGACTGGTTGGTCATGGATTGCTAGGCACTGTGAGGTTGGTTAGTTGGTTGGTTTCTTTTGTGTTCTTTTTTTCTTTCAATAAACTTTTTATTTTGAGATAACTGTATATTCACATGCAGTTGTACAAAACAATGCAGAGATCCCTATACCCTTTACCCAGTTTTTCCCAATTGTAACACCTTACAAAACTATAGAACAGTATCACAATCAGGATATTAACACCAATGCAGCCATGATACACAACAGTTCCATCACTACAGGGGTCCTTTCTCTTGCCCTTTTATAGCCATACCCAGTCTCCCCAGTCCGTGCTTTCTGAAGAACAATTTGATGCCCATGGTAAAAACAAAATATTTGGGGGCAACTAATATCTTTGTCAGGATGTTTAATACCTAGGGGATGAGCCCAGGTCTGACAGGTGCTGTCCGGGTATGTTCCCATTTCTGATGTGCTTTTATTCCTAGGGAGATTCTTCTGTATTTTTTTCCTGAGTATCAGCTACCATCAGAATTTGACTACACATCTGTGGAAGAACTTGTAACAAGTTCTGAGGTGAGCTGGTTTTTTTGAGCTCTGAGGGAATGATAGAATACCCTGAATTTAATCTTTAGTGAAGAAAAATGTAAAATGTTACCAGTAAGAGGACCCATGGTTTAAGTAAATGAAGTTGGGGATCTTCATACCAAATGGGTGATTCAGGATTAAAGCTGCATTTGAAATCATTGTGGCCATGAGCTAAATAAGGTGAAGAAATTCATATAGACTGAGACAGTCCATTGCAGATATGAAGAGCAGCATGATATAATCCCTGACCTCCCTCTCCCCCACAAAAAATAGAGTTTGTATTCCCTAGATACACTTCATCAGCCACCTGTGATGAGCTGAGCTGAGGATTGGGTAGGTCAGCCACAGTAGGTGCCCAAAGCACCAGTCTTACTAGAATCACTAAAACAGCACTGGGATAGATGAAGAAAATTGTATTTGCCAAATCTGCTCTCAGGGACAGTACCCAATATGATTGAAAGGAAAACTTTGATCTGCTACCTGGGGTGCAGAGGGTAAGCCTCGGGTCCATAGGCCATGCTTAAGTAACGGGATAGTGCCCAAGCGGCTTAGTCCCTACAGGGCTCTGGTGAAACTGGGTGAGGTATGCAGACCTGAGGCCAAGCAGAGCTTCTCGGGGAAGTGGAGGGGAAGAGCTACCTGCCCAGTGCAGAAGGGTGGGAGGTCCCCTTCTCCACCTCCTTGCTCAGGTTTGCTCTTGGAAATCATGGATGCACATGGAAAGGCTATCAGTGAAAAGACCGTAAATTATTAATGTTGCAGAGGTATCATATGCTTCCATCCAATCCAGGGTGAAATCCCTAATTTTCTAGTCTGCATTCATTGTTTCTGCTTCTTTGCCTTCTACTCTCACCTCGTCTTCTCCTACGGGGCTTCTGACTCCTCTGTTTAACTAGAACTGTTGCCACCAGTGACCTCTGCACTGACAAATGCGGTAGTGACTTCTTCCCAGACCTGACCTGTCTGAGGCTGTCAACCCAGTTGACTATGTTCTCCTTCTGATGCTCTTCGTTTGTGTAGCTTCCTTGACAACACATTTACCATTTTCTCACTTCCTTCACTCCCGTCTTCTTTATGGCAGCGCCTATTCTACTTGGTTTCTGAATGTTGGCATGTCTGAAGGCTCCTTCCTGGACCACTTTCTTCTCTCCATTATATGCTGCTTCTAGGTGACTTCATCTAATCTCTGACTTTAAATACCACCCCACATGCCTGACTTCCCTATCTCTGTGGCACACCCTTCTAAGAAATCCAGACTCCAACTGCCTTCTTGATATCTCCCTTTGAATATTTATTATGTTATCATTTAATTTTCCTTCACCTTGCTTTTTTTATCTGCAATTTTTTCAACAATGCAGTATTTATTTATATAATCCTTTTTTTTGGAATGAGGGGAGGTATAATTTAGTTAATTAATTTAATTAGACCCAAGCTTAAAAGGCCCACAGTACCAATGTTAGCCAGTTCTAGGCTTTGATGCTTTTTTTATACTAGATGCTTGCATGATATAACTCTGTTGTAGACAGCTCATTCTGTAAAAGTTAATATCCTGTTCTGTTATCATTTATGAAAACAGCTGGAGCAATGCCCAGAGCTGACAAACAAAAAGCTGAAAATGTGTTTCAACCAGGTAAGCTTCTTTTCAATATAGGAATTTATATTCTAAATGGTCCTATGTTCCAAAAGAGAGATAATATACATTTCCAAATGTTAGGTTTGGAAAGAAATCAAATTTGCATTCACTTATCAAAACTTAGATTAATGTATGAAATATCAGATGTCAAAAAGCAACATCTTTTTGAATTTTAACATACAAATGTTTCCACCATACAAACCTTATAAAACCGTTGGAGTAGGACTATATTTTGAACAAGAAAGAGGACATAAGTCTTTAAGAAATATATTCACTGAATCCTCGAAACACTAGACTAAATCAGAAATTGTTTGTAGATTAAAGTTTTAAATTATTTCAGACAGTTTGATATTTCTCTGTGATTTTTTTTACAACAGTTTTTTAAGTTAATGATTTTTCCATTATGTAATTATTTATAAAAGTAATTAATGCTAATATAAGAAGTAAAAAGAATTTAAACAAACTCATCCATAGTCGCAAATTATCCCAAGATCACTGATATTAATATTTTTGTGTGTTTCCTTACAACCTTTCTATCTCTCTGGGTAGATGTTTTTTTAACGATCATCAAATAATTCTGTGTATCTAGTCCTTAAAGATTTCCTGGGGAGAAGGGGGAAGAGTCCAGAGTGTGCTTCAGTTCTGCTATAGAAATCTCAAAAAAATCATATGCCTTCAACTCCCTTACTTCACACTCGAAAGAACTGGGACTCTAAGATGTGAACTTGGCCAAGCGGATGTATGGGATTAATGCTGTGCCAGGATGGCCACTGTTGTAGCCTTTGTGGACACTTTACCTGTGTTTTCTCAAACCTGTCCATCAGCTGTTTTCACTGGCCCGTACATTAACGTCTTCTTCCATGTGCTCATGCTTATAGTCGTCTTCTGGGAAACTGTCTTAGTGACATGCAAATCTGGAAAGACTAAGCAATGATTGGCACCTTCTGGAGTTGTGCAAAGCACAGCTGTAAGCAGAGGCACTGCCTCATCTCTTCTGTAGCTGATGGAGTACATTGGAACATTCTTGTTTTGTGAGGGAAAAAGAATTGTGAAGTAAATTCTCAGAAGACATGTAATGAGGCAAACTTGAAATAAAAACTAGAACCTAAATCAGATTCTTTCTTAGAAAGGCTGTATCAAACAGTATTGAAATTTAAGGGTGTGCCTAAATTGAGCAACCTTGTTGATAGGTTTGTCTCTGATGTACCTGACTGAGTACCCACTGGACTGTGATAAATAACGGGAAATGAAGAGGGATTGTAGTTCTTAGTTCGCCATTACTGTTCAACTGAAAGGGGAATTTATTTATTTTCTGAATAATGTTTTGCTGAAAAAGCAGTAATTGAACATTTTTCAGTTTGAGAACTTCTCAACATTCTGTAACTAGAATAAAAGACAAAGTTTACTTTCAGTGTATTTTTAACCCTAATCTAGGGCACTAACACTATTTTCAGCAACTAATATAAAACCATGATCGATTGAGAGCCACTAAAGCCAGGCACTGAACTAGGCCTTTTCCACATGTTACCTCACTTAACTCTCACAACTTTGGGAGGTAAATGGCACTGTCTCCATTTCAGTAATAAGGAAATGGAGATTTAGAAAGATGATATCCCAATGTCATGATGCAAGCAAGCATCAGATTCAAGATTGGAGCCCAGATTTGTCCCACTCCAAAGCTCTTTCCATTATACTACTTTTTCCATCTTTATTAATACTGCATCCTCGTAATAGAGTTTTCGTGTATTACTTATAATAAGTAAGTATGTTACAGCTTCTCAGCCTGTTGGTGTAGAAGAATTATTTTTAACTTACTAGAGACCTGATATTGCATCATGAGATGTATATGGAGGAGATGCTGACAGTGAAATCTCTATGTAGGGTGTGTGTGTGGCGGGTGGGTTTGCTAAGTGCCCCACCAGCAATTTCTCTGTCCCAACTGAAAGTCTGTAGCATTCAGCGTCAAGAGCTATCAGTAAGGCTCCTAGATCTTCCCATAGATCTTGATCTATTGATTGCAGAGAAAAGAATCTCTATTCAATAAATGGTGATGTAAAAATTGGATAGCCACATGTAAAAGACTGTAATAGAATCTGCACCACTAACCTGTCATAAAAATCTACTCACAATGGGTAACAAACTTAAACCTAACACGTGAAAT